>PVKS010003475.1:6385-103403 GCA_004027875.1 Aplodontia rufa | reverse complement strand
GATAGCTGGGTCGTAAGGTGGTTCCATCCTTAATTTTTTGAGGATTCTCCACACTGCTTTCCAGAGTGGCTGAACCAGTTTGCAGTCCCACCAGCAGTGTGACAGTGTTCCTCTTTTCCCACAGCCCCTCCAGCATCTGTTGTTGTTCGTATTCTTCATTTTTGCCACTCTAACAGGGGTGAGGTGGAATCTCATTGACGTTTTGATTTGCATCTCCCTTATAGCTAATGATATAGAGCATTTTCTCATATATTTATGGGCTTTCTGGACTTCCTCTGGTGAGAAGTTTCTTTTAAGATCCATAGCCGGTTTTGTTGATTGGATTTTTTGTGAGTATGGAGTTTAGTTTCTTTAGTTCTTTGTATATTCTGGATATTAGCCCTCCGTCTGCGGTGTAGCAGGCAAAGGTTTTCTCCCATTCTGTAGGTTCTCTCTTGATCTGAACATGTATTCAATTAGTCAAATAATTTTCTGTAGATATTTTAAAATGTTTGATTACCAACGTAGTCAATATGTGAAGACGCTGAATCGCGTGTCAGAACACCAGAATCCCATAGAAGACACGTTCATGAGCATTACGGGAGAGGAAATAGACTGTAATCAGGGGAGTGCGCACCCCAGGGAGTGAGGAAGCTGGTTCACTTGAGTTCAGGAAGACACCATTCGACTCTTTAATCATGTCTGTAGGTAAAAATTGGGGAAGGAATAAAGGCTTATTAATTATTTACCAGTTGACCTTGAGGTTGTCCCGGGCTGAGTGACCACAGCGTGAAAGGCTGACAGCCACACCTCTCCCACTAGCGCCGTGTTGCACAGCAGTTCAGGTTTGTACAGACAGTGGCGTTCGCCAGCTATCTCCTTTTCATTGAATCGACCCTCACCGAGCGAGGCTTAAGAATACTCCTGCCGAGAATCCCTGGCTGAAGACCACGCTAATTGTGTACGTCCAGGAGAACAAAAGACAAAGGTCAGAGCCAAGCCTCCTCTCCCAGGGATGACCTGTGTGTTTAGCCATGCCACGGGAGAAAGCAGATGACGGCTCTGCCAGCAGTTCCCTGCCCCCTGATTTGAAATCGTCATGACGACCATGAAAGGTGGATTTATTTCCATCCTTGGGAGGAAGCGTGCACCAACACTCGAGATGTTAATTCCTGATAGCGGTGTTTATAAATAACTTAGAGGCACTTAAACAGACTGGGGGAGCATGCTCAAAGATGATTTCTGCTCTGACGCATCATCAACGAGTTAGGAGGCTAATTCCAGTTGTGGTCAAGGTAGCAGCCCAGAGAACCAGGCCAATGAAGGCAGCCAGGGCCTGCCGCCCTGCCGGGACCCCAGCTCCCTCCTTCACCAGGCTGAGCAGGTCCACCCGACAACCGCGCTGCAGCTTCCTGTAAAATATGGTAACCATGGCATCTGCTCCCAGGGCCATCATGAGGACTTCGTGAGTCAACACCTCAAACAGCGCTCAGCTCGTGGTAAATGGTCCCTAAGAGTTTGTGATATAAATTGCAAAATCCCATAGGATCTCATCAGATGGAAATACTGACTATGTATAAACAACATGTCAGAGTACCAGCCAGCCTAGCAAGCATGCCTCACAAATGTGGTCCCCCGGGATCAAGAGTCAGCATGTGACACGAATGGCTGATGCCAGGCTGGGTACAGCTCCTGGAATTATCATCCTTGGGTTCTCTCCTTCCAAGGGCACATGCCCTCCTCCTCTCCTTCAAGCCTTCCACTGGCTTGGAGGATGCTGTGGAGCCCCAACCTGACAAAGGAGACAGTGACACCAACCAACTTAACCTGATGGCCCAATGGCAGAGGGGCTGGGACAGCACAGGGCTGGCCTTGGATAAGCCTTCCCTCGGTTTGTCTGCCTCCTCTGTTTTGGATACACTGCTCCTGACTCAATCTCCCCTTCCCACCACCACCAACTGGAGTTCTGAGCATCAGCCCTGTAGTAATCAGGGTCCCCAGAGAGGAGCTTGACCTCAGCAACAGAGTCTACCAGATGGGGCAGTAATTCCATGAAGGGGTATAAGGTGAAGGGGCCAGTCCCCGGGAGCAAGGGACACACAGAACAAGACGTCCCGTGCACACGCCTGGGCTTCCCAAGATGAAGTTCTATTGTCTCCAGGTGGTGTGGGCTGAAAGTCAATTTGTTTTACAGAAACCCAGAGGGCTGTGTGCCCTGTTCCATCTATCAAAATAATAACTAAGCAATTAGTAAATAATAGAACAGAATTGATTATGTAAAAGACAAGCAGTTACGTGGTCCGTGGGCTGCAACAGTGAGATTCAGAGACTGGAGAGGGAGTGGGGGATGATGAAGACTGAAATCCTAAGAGGCTGGGCTGGGAGAAGAAGGAGGTGTGTGGACAGGGCAGGGACCACTGCTGTGCCTGCCACCTACTCAGAGCTCTGTGGGTGGCTGTATGCCAAGACCCCCACTAATGGGCACTTGCACAGGCTAGGGCCAAGTGTTAGGGTTTGCTCCTCAGAATGCATGTGGACAAGCCCCGGGTCCTCCAACAAGGCCGTCCAGGTCCATCGTCAGGGGTCTGTCCTGAGCAGTAACATCCTTGTGTTTCCTGTGTCTAGTTCCAAGTCTGGCTTGGGCCAGAAGCTCATTAAATATTTGGTGGAATAAACAAATAAATGAATACATGTTGGCTCAGAAACTAGAGAGTAATATTTCAAAGGCATAAATCACACAGGGTCTGGAGCCAGCCTGTATTCTGGCTCTGTCATGTCCTAGAAGGATGACCTTGGGTGAATTATTTAACCTTTCTATGCCTCTATTTCCTCATCCATAAAAATGGGAGGGGGGAAATTGTATGATTCTTAATGCAACAGGGGGATGATTGCCTAGGATACCTGGAGGTGTAGGGTTGGGGACAGGGTAGGAGGAGGGTTTAGGAAGAACACCTAGGAGACTGGAAGGTGGGAATATGGGGGAATCATCTCAGAAGGAGATCTCTGTTCTCCACGAGAGATCCATTTAACTCAGGGGTTCTTCTGGGGGAAACAGCAACATGGGGAACCCAAGCTGGGCATCCATGACATGGCATTAGCCCTGGATAACTAAGTATCTATACATTTGTTCTTGAATGTTTGACAATGATTCCCCCTCAATTGTAACTCCATATTAATCTAACAAAAAAAAAGAAAGAAAGAATGGAAGCCAAACACAAAAAACAAAAAAGGAGGGGGGACTAAATGAGTTACTAAAGGAAAAGTCCGGAACAGTGCCCGGCACATGGTAAGAACCAGCAGTTAGGATCGACAGGATAAGGCAGCCCGGTGCCACCGTAAGCACAAGAGCACCTCTACCACCTGCCAGTGCTTGGGTTCCAAGTGTCACTGCACCCTATGTGTCCATGACAACTCTTAGACCTCACCTGCCTCCCTAGCCCCACGACGTTCTCTTGTTCCTCTCACCTCCTCTCTGGCCTGCAGGCCTCCTCCCCACAAGCTCATCCAATGCCAGGCCAGGGGCATGAGAGATCATCTGAGTCCTTTCAACTTGGCCAGAGCCCATGGTGAGCAGCCCTGTCATCACCTGGGAGCTGGGGAGAGGCGCAGCACTGCTGTCCGACCCCACCCTGCTGACTAAGAGCAGGCTGCTCGACAGGATCCCGGGGGACTGTGCACACAAAAACCCAGGGGCGTTTGGCGTGGATCTCAGCCCTCTGCGGCAGAATTGCCTGGCAGGAATTGAGTCGGAATCACTGTGGTGGCACTTGGACATCACGATTGTTTACAAGGCTCCCACGTTCAAAACCATGGAGTAGACAATGCCCCCTGCCACTTCATAGAGAGGACAGGCCACCAACAGGTCTAATGCTAGCCATGGGGGAACAGTGAATAGAACCCAGGCCTCCTCGTCCTGGCGCACCAGTGGGTCTCATGCAAATGCCAATGGATGGCACTGTCCTGACATGAGCTTGCTCCTGGTCTAGGGAGGGAAACACGTAAGGAGGAGAGAGCCACCACACAGCAGTGTAGGATGGCCAAGGGCTGGGTACAAACCCCTGGAGCACAGAAAATGGTGGCCAGGTGTGGAGGGAGGGCCAGGGTAGGGTCTTCTTAGCGTCCCCTGGAGGAAGTAGGAATTTGGCAAATGCAGGAAGGGAAGAGTGTTCCAGAAAGAAGGAACCGCACTGCAAAGGCATGGAGTCACAGTGGCCTCTTGGTGAGTGTGGGACCCATGACAAGCTCAGAGAGGCTGAAGCCAGAGCCCACGGCTTCGTAAGAGATGAGGACGGAGATGTGACTGGGCCACCTGGAATGCGCCCACAATGCTGAGGAGGGGAGCCTGGGCTTTGTCCTCGGTGCACTGGCCTTTTACTAAGATCACTGGCAGGGGCAGGGAGCTCAGGCGGGAGGGGAAGAGCTGGGGGAAGAGGGGACCTGCACATGAAAAGGGCGTGACCTGGTGGAGAGGAGGAGCTCAGCAGGCCAGGAGCAATGCACCGGTGGACATGGACCAGCTCCAGGGAGCACAGCAAGGGACCCAGTCACTTAGTCCCTAAAATGGGACTGTCAGTCCCCTTGTGTTGCTGTTTGCAGCACCACAGACCGAGTCATTGACAATGAGCAGAGATGTACTGGCTCACGGTGCTGGAGGCTGGGAAGGTCAAGATCAAGGGACCCATGACCAGCAGGGTCTTGGTGCTGCGTTGTCACATGCCAGAGAGCATCTCAGGGTGCAAGGCAGAAGTGTAGCAGCAGGGGAGAGAGGAGGGAGGGAGGAAGGTCTCAGGACCTAACCACCTCTAAGTCTCCACCCAGTGATACAGCAGCACTTAACCTTCAGCAGGAGTGTGGAAGGAGGCACACATTCCGGCCACAGCACGGACTCCGAGCTGAACCTCCAGGCAGACTCAACCCACTGATTTCCGTGGAAGTCTTGCAGAGCTGCAGAGTAGATCATAAGTTCTTAGTAAGCGCCAGCTTGCAGCAGAAGTGAGCAGAGGAGCGCACCCACAGGCCTCTTTATGTAAATTGTTTCTGGGAAGCCCCTGGCTACTTGAGGACTCCGTTTCCCAGCCACCTTGACCTTGAGGCGAAGGCACATGACCGAGCTGCAGCCAGCAGACTGTGGGCAGATGTGCGGTACATCATGTTCCCAGCTGACCAGGAAACCTCCCCGGGGTTGCCCTGCACCTCAGTTCTACCTGCTGAAGTCAAAGCCCAGGATGACCCGGGGTGCTAAGCACATTAGATCACCGCTTCCTGCTCTCTGTAATCCAAATTCGTCACCCATCGCTTATCAGGCATCATGAAAAATCAGCTTTTCTGCAGAAATTAATTATCCAGTAACAAGATTAAGATGTGTAATAACTAGGGTGGAGTCCCATCTCTAATTCTCATTACATACCCTCCAGCAAGCCACTAACCTTCCTGAGCCTTATCAAGATAATTCGGATAAACTCTAGCAGAGCTGTCAAAGTCGACTAAGGGGTAGGTGTCAGAGATCATTGTGAGTTTAGTTAAGGATGGTCTATGTTCCTTTAAGATGTGAAACTTTGTTTAAAATGTGACCCTCCTCACTGGAAGAATGGATCCAAAAACTGTGGTACATTTATACCATGGAATATTACACAGCAATTAGAAACAATGATATTGCAGCCTTCGAGGGTAAATGGATGGTTATGGAAGAGATCAATTGTCTCCACTCATCTGTGGAGGTGGGGACTAGACCCTGGACAATGAGAAAGTTGGTCTAGTAACATGAGTTAAATCCAGATAAGATGTAAAGCTTTACAATCTAATATTTTTTTTAGAGTTATAATGGGAAGGGGAAGGGAGGGATAAGGGAGGGTAATTGGGGGGACACTCCTGGGGATAATTGCAATATCCAGAATATATACACATTTTAGACACATTTTATATTATTTTGTTAAAATCTTGTAAGGTTGCTCATAAATAAAAAAATAAAAAAAGAACAAAAAAAAAAGAAAATATATGTATATATAAATATAAAAAAAAAAAAACCACAAAACCAGAGCTGGAGCGATGGCTCAGCAGTTACAGCACTTGCCTGGCATTCATGAGGACGCAGGTTCAAACCCCAGCACCACTTACGCTCCAAAGTGTCCAAGCAACAAAAGCCAAGTGAAAAACTAAATAAAATTGATTCTCTCTCTCTCTCTCTTTCCCTCTTTCTTTAAAAAAAAAAAATGTGACCCTCTGGGGCTGGAGCGCTGGCTCAGTGGTTGGTTACGGTGCTTGCCTGGCATGCCCGAGGATGCTGGTTCAAACCCCAGCACCACGTACAACTAAATGTCTGAGCAACGAAAGCCACATGAAAAACTAAATAAAACTGATTCTCTCTCTCACTGTCTCTCTCTCTTCAAAAATAAAATAAAATAAATTGTGATCATCTGGAATGCTTTATTTAAACAGAATCCGAGAGGTAATTTAAAATTGTGGACGGCCCAGAAATGCCCTAAATATAACTGGACAACTGCCTCTGGGCTAGTGGAGACTCAGGGGGCCGCTTGCCCCTCCCTGAGTGCTTCCATATTGCTGTATAATTGGCATCTGTGAGTTCAACCAACCGTGGATGAAAAATATTGTGGGGGAAGCTGCATCTGGACTGAATGCCTACAGACCGTTCTTGTCATTGTTCCCTGAGCATACAGAATGGCAGTTATTTCCATGACACTTACACCTCGCCAGGTATTCCAAGTCTACTAGAGGGACGTGAAGTGTCCCGGAGGAAGTCTGTGGGTCATTCAGAATCCGCAGATTCTGGTATCCGTGGGTGCTCCCAGAACCAATCGACACAGACGACCAGGGACAAATCCGCACGCATATTTGTTTAGCCTTGGGCACATGTGCCAGACCAACCGTTCGCCGTGGTTGACAAGGTCCAGTCTCAGGAGGCTGCCATGGTTACGAGGAAGGTCCTTGTCCTCCTTTGAAGCTAGGCTCCAGGGTGACCTCTTTGAGGCCAGTCCCTCCAAGTCCCCCACAACGCCTTTGCCTTCCTGCAGCACAGCACATCCGAGCTCAGCTGTTTTGATCACCTCCCTCTTTGGGGTTAAGCAACTTGCAGGCAGGAACCGGGGTCATCTTCAACCTGGACCAGGCACAGTGTTTGGCACCCGGTGGGGACTCAGGAGAGTTTGCTAAATGAGTGAGTCATAGAGCCAGTAATATTGGATAGTGATGGGGATTATGTCACCTCCTACTGAGAAATCCATTTCTCCTCATTTTTTGAGTCATATTTGAAGAGTCTGAACTATTCCCTTCGTTTCAATTACATTAGCTAATTACTTCAGTGCTTAAGCATTTTCTTGGACATTTTCCACCAAAGATATAGTTGGTTTCCATAAATAATTTAGGTGCACACTGCATATCCCATTTTGAAGCGAGAGTTCCTAAGCCTTGGGAGCAGGCTGGACTTGCTAAGAAAGAGGAGGCGCCCACGCTAGGGGCTTCTTGGCCACAAGGGGCTGAGAAGGAAAGACACCTCCTGCCCCAGGATGGAGTCTCCAAGTATGACAGGGACAGTATCTTCCGCTCCACCTGCTTCCCATGATGTGACCTTGACATTCCTCCCCTGGAGAGATGAACCTGTGCCTGTCACCTTTGCATCTGAATAATGACTTCTTGGCCTGATAGGGATGGCTTGTAATGTTGCCATAGTAACAACACTGCCTGGCACAGCCTCACCTCTGGGGTTCATCTGGTTTCTCGCTCACCCTAAAACACACCGATGCTCTATATTCTCTCAGATCCAAGGACACCTCTGAATCTGCCTCTCACTGATGTTCACTTCTGTGATCTGATTCATTTGATCTCTTCGACATTATTTCCAGTGATTGTTTCCAGAGAGACAGTGACAGTGAGAAAGAGAGAAAGAGAATCAATTTTATTTCGTTTTTCATGTGAATTTCGTTGCTCTGACACTTCATTTTGTATGTGGTGCTGAGGTTCAAACCCCTGTCCTCACACATGCCGGGCAAGCACCATAATCACTGAGCCACCACTCCAGCCCCTCCAGGCTTTCTTAAAACCTCTCTCTCTCTCCTTCTCTCTCTCTCTCCTTCACAAGTAGATTCATAGTTCTCATCAACTCACTGTGCTTCATTCATATCTAAACCTTTTTGTTTTTTAACCAAGGATTGAACCACTAAATCACATCCCCAGCCTGTTTGTTTGTTTTTCCTTTTGAGATAGGGTCTTGCTAAGTTGCTTAAGGCCTTGTTAAGTTGTTGAGGCTGGCCTCGAACTTTCAATCCTCCTGCCTCAGACTCTCAAGTTGCTGGGATTACAGATGTGAGCCGCCTCACCAGGCCACCTTCTAAACCTCTATTCAAGCTATGGCCATGGTCCAAAAGACCTTCCCCTTGTTCTTTTAACTATTACCAAACATCACTCATTAGTTGTATTCAGTTAGATTTCAGCTGTGTGCACTGATGTGGCTGAACTGATTCTTTTTTTTAAAGAGAGAGGGACATTGAGAGAGAGAAAGAAAAACAATTTTTATTTTAGTTTTTTTATGTGGCTTTTGTTGCTCGGAGACTTCGTTGTGTACGTGGTGCCGGGGGTTGAACTCACATACTTGCGCACGCGAGGCAAGCGCTGTAACTGCTGAGCCACCGCTCCAGCCCCGTGAACAGATTATTAAAATTGAAAATACTTCTGTACCGGTTGGAACATCTGCAACTCAAGCTCCCCTTGCTACTCCAATCCCTTCCTCTGACACTTCAGCACTTTGGCCACTCTGTTCTGATTCATCACTGCCCATACCAATTCTGGTTGTTACTTTCAATATCACCCCTGGGATTAGGTTCAGCTGCATGTAACAGAAAAAAAAAAAAAAGAGAGACTTCAACAAGACAGAAGTTTGCTTCTCTCACACACAAAAGAATGAAAGAAAGAAGCAGTCCAGGGACTGAATAGTAGCTCCACAGTATTGTTAGAAAAGTAGGTTCCTACCATGCCCCCTCATCCTCTGTCCACATTCTCTATTCCCAAGGTCAGTTCACACCACAAAATGGATGCCAGAGCTTGGACCATCACATCAACATTCTAGAGCAGACGCAGAAAGAAAAGAGGAGATAGGGACTCTCCTCCCTGCTAAATCAGTTCCCTTTAAATGGCCCTTCCAGAAGTCCCAAATAACACTTGTGCTTCCATTTCCTTGCCAGAACTTTCCCAAACAGTCATATTTAGTAGAAAAGGACAGTGGAAAATGTCTCACTTTTGTTTTTAAGGGGAAAAAGGATAATCAATACTAGGGGGCATCTAGCATTTTTTTTTTATTTAGTTTTTCATGTGGCCTTCGTTGCTCCCAGACTCTGTTTGGTACGCGGTGCTGGGGTTTGAAATCGCGTACTTGCACATGCCAGGCAAGCACCATAACCGCGGAGCTGCCACTCCAGCCCTGCATCTAGCATTTTCTGACTCTCTTATCTTTCATAGTTCGGCCCAAGATATTCCTGTGTCACCAGTCCTCAGGATATCTCACATCACATTCTGAATTGCAATTTATTTTCATTATTAAACATTGCCAGTTGTGTAATAATAAAAATAATAGTTGCAGGGGCTGCAGTGGTGGCTCAGAGGTTATGGCACTTGCCTGGCATGTGTGAGGATGCGGATTCGAACCCAAGCACCACGTGCACAATGAAGTGTCAGAGCAACAAAAGCCACATGAAAAACTAAATAAAACTGATTCTCTCTGTTTCAAAAAAAAAAAATACTAGCAATTTATTGAGGCCCGCAATGTGCCAGGCAATACTAAATGGTGTATATGCCTTACCTTATTTAATCCTCACAAAATCCCTAAGAAGCCAGTGTTGACTATCAATATCCCCAATTGGCAGGTAAGGAAACTGAACCTCAACTGGGTAAAACTTGCCTAGGGCCACAAAGCTTTAAGAGGCGGAGCCAAGATTTGGTACTTGAACTCGTTAAGACAAAACTGTAGCATGCACCAGGTCAGAGATCAGCAAAAGAGAGACTTTAACAACAAACAAATGTGTGGCCGATTGAATGATTAACTCCATATCCAGAAAGAATGGGACCAGACAAGAGATTTAAGAAATGACCTCAGCCTTCTCCATGTACCTGGAACCACGGCTGAGAAACAGGCAGGGGTGTGTGCCATGGGCTGGGGCCCAGAACTCTCACTAAAGGGATCCCAGTCCTTGCCGGCCCCGACACCCACTTTAAGGACTTCTGACGAATGTTCTGCAGGAGGACTTTGTGCTCTGGGAATGACCCTGGGCTCCTTCTTTAGCAAGCAAGAATTTCCAAGCGAAACTGAGAGCAGTGGTGACGCACACCTGTGATCCCAGCAACTCAGGAGGCTGAGTCAGGAAGATCACAAGTTCAAAACCAGTCTCAGCAACTGAGCAAGGCCCTAAGCAACTTAGACCCTGTCTCAAAGCAAAAAATAAAAAAAGGGCTGGGGATGTGACTCAGTGTTTAAGAGCCCCTGGGTTCAATGCTTGGTACCCCCCCCAAAAAAAAAGGCTTTCTATTCTGTGCCTGTTCTACTGCTTGTTTGGGCTCATTTACCTTTTCTTCCTCCCTTATTGAAGAATTAAAATGTTCAGAAATCTTCCTTCAAAGTTTAAACATATCCGGGTCTATCACTGAGGGTTTGCTGCCAGTGACCAGTAAACTGTTGCTGTTATCATTATTTCTAATATTACTAATCTAATACTACTAGTTCTAATATTACTATTATCATCAACGCAACAGAAATAATCCACGTAGGTTGCAGCTGCCTCCGGGGGTTGTTTTCAGTTTTGTAAATGACAATCCTACAGATTTGCGAGCCAGACTTGGGTACCTCTTTTGGGAGCAGAGTCTCCTGGAAAAGCAGGCTTGACCTTCTCTCTTACACTAAGATAATTTTAATATATCTTGCTTTGCTTTTTTTCTTTCTTTTTTTTTGCAGGGGTGGGGTACCAGCGATTGGACCCAGGGGCACTTAATCACTGAGCCACCTCCCTAGCCCATTTTTATAATTTTTTTTTTAATTTTGAGACAGAGCCTAAGATGCTTAGAGCCTCGTGAAGTTGCTAGGGCTGGTGTTCAACTTGCAATCCTCCTGACTCAGCCTCCCGAGCTGCTGGGATTACCAGAGGGTGCCACTATGTTCAGCAACACATCTTACTCCTAATTGACACACAGGAAGTGTACACATTTGTGAGGTACAGGTGATGTTTCAATACATGTATAATACCATGTGGATTGACAGATCAAGATGACTGGCATATTACCTCAGGTATACATCATTTCTAAGAGAACAATTTACTGTGAATAATTTCAAACATATACCAAAGGATTAGTATTCACCATACGAAACTGACATTTTGAAGGTTGAATATCAATAATTTCAAGTGACTCAAATGAGTGGCCCCCATCTGCCTGTCACTGCCCGGTCACAACAGTGGCTCGCTCAGAGCCAATCTTGTTTCAACCTGACCTTCATCCTCTTCTCTCCACCATGGATTATTTTAAAGCACATCCCACATATGTTATTCCATCCATAAATAATTCAGTATGAATCTCCTGACAAATAGCATAATTCTAATACCATTTTCATGCAGCTCAAACTTTTTAAATAATTTCTTTTTTTTAAGAGAGAGAGAACCATATTTATCTTTTCATCTGGACTTTGTTTCTCCAACACTTAGTTGTGTATGTGGTGCTGGGTTTGAACCAGGGGCCTTGTGCATGCCAGGCAAGCACTCCAATCACTGAGCCACCCCTCTAGCCCAAAATAATTTTTTTCTTTTCTTTTTTCTTTTTCTTTCTTTTTTTTTTTTGAGAGAGAGAGGGAGAGGAAGAAAGAGAGAATCAACTTTATTTAGCTTTTCATCTGGTTTCTGTTGCTCTGACACTTAGTTGTATATGTGGTGCTGGGGTTTGAACCCAGGTCCTCACTCATGCCAGGCAAGTCCTCCAACCTCTGAGCCACAGCTCCAGCCCCCAAAATAATTTCTTAATAATATTAAATAACCAGTCCATGTTCAGGTTCCCCAATTGTCTCATGAATATTTTAGCTTTTTTTCTTTTTTTTTTTTAAGTTTGTTATTAAGAATCAGGATCCAGGGGCTGGCTGGAGCCGTGGCTCAGTGTGTGGGTTCGAACCCCAACACCACGTACACATTACAGTGTCAGAGTAATGAAAACCACATGAAAAACTAAATAAAATTGATTTTCTCTTTCTCTCTCTCTCTTACTGTCCTTCTCTCTCAAAAAAAAAAAAAAAAGAATCAGGATCCAAATAAAGTCCATTATTATAACTGGTCAATATTTCTCACCCAGCCAGGCATGGTGGCACAAACCTGTAATCCCAGCTACTCAGGATATTCTGAGATCCTGTCTCAGAATAAAAAATAAAAAGGGCTGGGGATTTGGCTCAGTGGTAGAGCACCCCTGAATTCTATCACTACAAAGAACATATATACATTTCTCTTAAACGTCTGTTCATCTGTACATTCCCCTTAAACCCCCCCCCCCCGCTCTCATTCTTTTTCTTTGCAATCTTTTGTGGATAAAACCTGTAATTTGTCATTTTTCTCCTACACACAAAATCGCCACAACCCTGTGGTGCAGTTTAAACACACTAACATTTAACAATCGTCCTCCTCCTGTCCCCGGACTCCGCCCACCCCATCGTCCACCCGTGTCCCCTGCAATTCTTGTAGCCAGGAGTTTCAAGTTTGATTTTTTTGGCAGGTCACATTATGACCTTTTATTGGAAGGAACATAATGTCCACCAGTCTGTCTTTTTATGATGTTAGCTGTCAGTGACGATCGCTGCCTAGATTTGTTGTATTCTAAATGACTATAAATTGGCCTTGAAGACAGGCAATGGCATATTCAGTTAAGGAACACTTCCCCCCCGCCCCCTGCAGCACTGTCCCCACCCCACCCGTGGCTGTGCTTATTGGAGACGTTTAACCCAGGCTGTGATGGGGGTGGATGATATTCTTCCTGCCCACCTGTCTTCTCTCCCCCACACACCCACATCCCTGAGGGAAGGCTCCCCGGGAACGGAAGGCTGGGGAAAGGGAAGCAGCCTTGGTCTGGGCCTCACCCTGCTGTTGCCTGCTGCTGAGGTTGCTGGGTTGCTAGGATACGCAGCTCCCAGAGCTCAGAGCTGCATCCTCCTGGACAAGGTTGGGCTGGCTGTGCAAGGGGGAGGGGAAAGGAGGGACGCAGCCTCACAGGCAGGTCTGCCAGGGAGTGGGAGGTCCAGGGTCCTCCTAGAACACCCCCCCCCCAGAAGCATCTCTACCCAGGGACCAATTCTGGCCAGCCGTGGTGAAGGCTACTCCAGGCTATTCTCCACTGCTACTTGCATTTCTTCTGCAGCTTGTCCGTCTATACGTAATTCAGAAAATATGGCTTGAATAAAGGGGTGAAGAGTCCTCTCCCCAGCTCTGTCTGCAGGGAAACCTCTGGGCCATCTTAAGGTTCAGCAAAGGGCTTTGTCCTCGTCCTCACAGCAGCCGTCAGGACCCCTGGCACATGCTCCCAGATGCCTCTGCTGACCTCCTGCTCCACTCTCCAGGCAGCACTGTGTAGTCTACTAAGGTGTCTGGTTCCCCTCTGGCTTCAGCCATCACCTTGCACAGGTCAGCTTGGACGCATGAGTAACCACACTCTGTTTGCATGCCTCTGGAGACAGGGAGCTCAGCCCTTTCTGGGCAGCTGCCCTTTCTGGGCAGCTTCAAAGGCCTCCTTATACACAGCTGAAATCCAAAACCTTTCACCAGAAACTTCTACCTGGGACCCTTGATGGCCCTGACACTTCCATACTGAACAAGCCAGCAGCCTCTTCCACAAGACTACCTTTTGGAATTGAAGCTGCCCCCATCGCCCTCCACGGCACACACCAAGAAGTAACGGGGAAATGGCTCAGACAAGCATGTTCTTAAGACACCAGGCCGGGCTCCCAGGAAGCCTCCTTAAGATTAGAGGTACCCATCCTGTTGCTCATCAGACACCTGCAGTGCCCCCCTGATCCCACACAGACCTTGATGCCAGCACACTCAGGTGGAGAGGACAGGTTGGACCTCACAGGTTCCCTGGGTGGGAGTGTTTCCATCCCTGAACTTTCCTGGTACGGGTTAAGGGACACCAAGGCCTAAGAGGACGTAGATTTCATAGGATTGCCTGGATCTGTGCAGAGCCCAAACAGAGAGAGAGAGAGAGAGAGAGAGACAGAGGAGGAGAGAGGGGGAGGGAGGGAGAGGAGGCAGAGAGAAGGAAGGGGCGATGCACTAGTGCTGCAAGCCACAGTCGACCTCACAGGAGTCAGCTCCCTGTCTTAGGAGAGCTGAAACTCTGACATCTCAGCACTGAACCCCGGTAGCAGCTCTTCCTCGCTGTGCCCAGACTCCCGGAGCACAGCCCCTTGCAATAGGCTGCGTTGACAAGCAAGTTCGGGAAGGCTCCTACCTACCGGGCTCTGCCCATCAGGCCAGAATTCACCACCACCCCCTCCCCGGACAGCAGCAAGGGGTGGTGCCCTCTTCACTCCTATGGCCTCTGGCTAAGGGCTGTGCAGTTGGGCGCCAATCCTGACTTCCTCCCCCTCGGTTCTGTGACCTTGGCCATCGCGGCCGGCCCCTCTTCGTGCAGACTCAATGTCAGAGCTTTCCTCAACAACTAGGCCCGCGTGGGGAGCTAAACATGTGCTAGGAATGAAGTCACAATGCGACTGGCCCAGGTCTGCTCTTTAGGACGCACTCAGTTAGCATTGACCATTAGTTCAATGTCCACTTCCCGCCAGACTCCGCCGACGACAAGGCTCCCGCGGGAGGACTTGCCAGCCAGCGGGAGAGGGCGCGGTGGTGCGAACTGCGCAGCGCCTGGGCAGCTTCTGGGAAATGGAGGCAGTCGGGGAGGCTGAGAGAGCTGCGGGAGCCGGCGCCCGGAGAGGCCGTGCTGCACCACCCGGCTCGGGTCCGACCCCGGGTTCTGCCCAGCCCGGCCTTGGTTCGAAAACCCGGCACCAGAACTTCAGAAGCTGGGGCTGCGAGAGTCTGGGGGTCGGGGCTGGGAAGCGGGCCGGAGGCTGGGACCCCAACCAATGAGAGCCTGCGGTGGTGATGTAATGCTCTGCCTCCACCGTCATTGGCTGGTCGTCCTGCCACTCAAGACCCTGCTGTAGGACTGAGGTCTCTGCAGGAGGTTTTTCCGCAGAGGTGCAGGGGTGGTGGGGGCACCTTGGCAGGGCCGAGCACACAGCCCCGAGCCCTGGTCCCTCCCTGAACAGACCAGGGGAGTGACTGCAGCAAGCTGCTGCCTTTGCCAAACTCAACGCTACTAACACCCCCACTCCATCGCCTCCTGGGGCAGGGCCGCCCCTCGGTCTAGGGGGACGCAAATCCTGGGAGGGGACCCGGAGGCGGAGGGCGGGGGCTCGGGTCCCGCAGAAATAAACCTTGGAATTCCCATACCTGCTCTGGACAGCTGGGTTGAGTACAGGTCTCAGTTGTGGGAGCTGCATCGATTTGGATTTGCCTTGGGAACCATGGTGCTTAAAAAAAAAAAAAATCATAAGGCCTGGCCGGGGCGGGGCGGGGCGGGGGGGAACCGGGCGTGGAGGATGGGGACAGAAGTAGTTTCTTCTTCTCCACTGGGAAGGGGCGCTCCTGTGACTTAGTGAACCTAAATCACACAGCAAGAGCTCTGCCTCTCCCCGCATGAGGTAGACCCACTCTTGTCCCCAGGATAAAGAAACTGAGATACAGAGAGGTGAAGTGGCAGGAAGCCAGGACCTGACTCAGGTCTGCGTGACTTCTAGGCCGGCGCTTTTCAGCTCACACAGGTGGTAGAGGAGAGTCACGTGTCTGACACCCTGAAGGGACCTCGCAGGGGAAGCAGCAGGTGGAGGCTTAGGGAGGGGTTCCGGGGTGCGGAAGCCTTCTGATGGGGGGACCTGGTTGGGTGGGGAAAAGAGTGCCTGCTTAGCAAAGTGGAGCCCCAGAGCTCCAAGTGCTGGGAGATACTCCACCTGGGAAGCCAGGGAGCATTTCCTCCCCCTCCCCAGCAAGAGGACAAGGGCCAAGGACCACCCTCACCCCCCAGTGCCCTCCATGGTGCAGGAAGCCTGGGGATCTCCCTCCCAGCCTCACAGAACCCTGGTCTTCCAGCTTGTGCTGGCCCCAGGATGATTCCCACCCCGTTCTTAAATGCACTTTTGCCAGAGGAGGGTGTGCAGCCCAGCTGGGGCCCAGGTCCCTCCCACAGGAGACCTCCCAGTGCCTGACAGCACAGCACTAGCTTCAAGACTTCAGCCTTAGCCGCATACCAGCTGTGTCACCTGGGAATGGTCTCTGAGACCCTCTGGGTCCCTCCAATTCCTGGGTACCACCTCACATGGCAGGGGTCAGGGACTCCTGGCACACAGAAGACACCCCAAAAGCATCCTTCCCTTTAAGATACAGATCTTCCGAGGGGAACACCCAGAACTTCAGGGTGGGGACTGGGGGGGACCTGAGCCCCCTGCCCTCCCACCTGGCAGGGGAGATCCCTGAATGCCAGGGGAAGGTCTCACCAATTGCCTGCAGTTGCCTGGGCAGTGCTGGAATGGGGGCTGCCCTTCCCTCCCAGCTCAGGCTTATTCCATGCCCCAGGTCTCCTCAGGCCTGCACCTGGGAGTGAACTTCTCAGAGTCCTGGCTCTCTCTTCAGCAGTCTCTTTCCTTCTCTGTGGGTTGGCTGAAGCCTCCCAGACCTTCAGAGCATCCTGGAGAGAAGCTGGGGGTGTGGGCAGGGGCAAGAGGACTGGGTATTGGTAGAACGTTATGGATATCAGGAAGGGCACCAGGGAGTCTTATACAACCTGAAGAAGCCCACCCTTCTGAGCAGCCAGGACACCAGTCTCTGCCCTGCTTCCCATTCCCTCACCCTGGAGATGGGCGGAAAAGGTAGGAAGATTGGCTCCAGCAATGGAGCAAAAGCAAGCTGGGCCATGCGATGGCGCCTCCGGCCTGGGGTCCGTTTGAGCCCTACTGTGAACTAGCTGCATGGCCAAGGACAAGACTTTTGCCCTCTGGGTCTCAGGCTCTCCAACCCTGAAGAAGTGGTCAGACTAGAGGGTTTCAAAGGGTCTGTTTCAGCTCCAGCACTGGAGGCCTCCACAGAGAAGAGGGGTCTCTGAGACACCCAGACTCACTGTTCCACCTTCAGATATCATCAGTGTCACTCATGAGACCCTGCTAACAGCCCCATGTGGCCACCAACATAAGTGGGCACAGAGGGCGTGAGTCAGGTACCCAGAGTCACATAGGGGGCACTGGTGCACAGGCATGAGATGCAGTTTCAGGAATTTCAGGAATTTCTTCCAGAACTTCCAGTGTTCAAGAAAACACTATCCCATGAGAGGAACTTACGCCAGGTCCACCAAGACCATGGAAGCAGGTTTTGATAGGCGTTTCAAAGACCCAGCCACTGGCAAGCAGGAAAAAGAAAAAGAAAAAGCTGGCTGAGAAAACAGCCCACCAGGCCAGCCTGTTTGTTAAAGAACCCGGCAGTCATCCAACGTGCAGTCTGGTGGCCAGTCAGCCAGGCAGACAGACCCTCGCTCAATTCATCTTTCAACAGCTGCCCAGGAGAGTGGAGGCTTCGGGCCTCCTGACTTGAGGATACTTTGGGGTTGCCTTCTATCCCCCCAACCTTGACCCAGGAGTTCGGGTTGCTCACTCATCCCAACGCCCTCACGCTTTCTGTCCTCCGAGTGTGTGCCTATCCTTTCTCACTGCCCTTTTTTGAGCTCTGAGTCCGTTATCCATTGCACACAATCCAGGCTGAAGAGCGTGCACTTTCTTTAGCAGGACTGTCCTCATCTTGGCTGGTCTCCCTCGAGTGTCTGTCTGTGGTCAGCTGGCAGATCAGGTGTGGGCTGGGCTCTCTCCTTGTTCAGAGCCTCTGCGGGACACTGGGCTCACTTGGCTCTGCTCCACGTGGTCTCTCAACCTCCAGGAGCCCGGGCTTGCTTATTCTGAGGAGGCAGTGGAGCGCCAGGTGCCGTGAGCAAGGCCTCTTATGGCTTAGACCAAGGACTGGAAAACCATCACTTTCTACTGGCCAGAGCAAATAGCAGGGCCATCCTCTGGCTTGAAACAACAAGCTTGTATTATTTTAGTGTGTTCTTGAGGACCGGCTGGGGTTCAGCTGATGAAGGCTCAATTGGTTGGCTGGTTCTGCTGAAGGAGAGGGACAGTGGTGGTACCTGGTGCGGGGATGGCGGGCGGTAGTGATCAGCGGGGCAGGCGATGTAGAAGAGGACACCTCACAGCTTATCTTTCCCAAAGAGTTTGAAACAGCTGAGACTCTTCTAAATTCAGAAGTTCATATGCTTCTGGAGCATCGAAAGCAACAAACCGAGAGTGCCGAGGATGAGCAGGAGCCCTCAGGAGTCTTCATGAAAACTTTAAACTGTACTTCAAAAATAGAGAGACCATTGCCAGCGTCCGTAGCTTGCTGCTCCAGAAAAAAGCTGCAGAAGTTTGAGTTGGCTTGTTTGGCCAACCCGTTCCCAGAGACTGCTGAGGAGTCCAAAGCTCTGATCCCAAGCCTGGAGGGGCGGTTTGAAGGTGAGGAAGATGATATCCAGACCAAGCGCAGTTTTCAATATCAATCTCCAAACGTCACTCAGCTGCTTTGGGAACCGTATCCCCAGCATATCACCACCCTCCCAGGAGCCCGGTCCGCCTTGCACAGAAACTCTATTGCGGAAGACGTTTGGACTTCCTCGGAGAGGACGGCCCATCTATTGTGGGTTGAGGTTGCTGTTTCAAATGTGACTATTAGACCATAATGGCCATGTCATCCTCGAGCAGCCTTGCAGTGACTGCCTAAGCATGCTGCTGGGAAGGGTGAAGTGGGGTGTTGCTGTTGATGTTACTGTCACGCTGTTGATGATCTCATACTGTGGTTTCTGTACCCCACATTTTTTTTATTCGTAACAGTTCATATTTTGATTTCAATGTGTTTATAGTTTTTGGAAACTAAAGTAGAATGCAGAAAACTTGTATTGGGAAAGAACAATCTTACCCTAGATGCAAATGGAAGAAATAAACCAGACCAAGAGCTCTAATAACTGAGAGAGAGCCTTGGCGTCCTTCTCCTAACCCAGGAGACGGAGGAAGCACGCCAGGAGAGGCAGTTACAGCTGGGTATGACTGTACCCTTTAGCATGGAGGTAGACACATATTTTGCCTTTCCCTTGGGCTTCGTTGCAGATTATGGCTCCAAAGCACTCATTCTGTCACCCTCAATTTAATTTTTTTTCAACTAGGTGTGGTGACACACCAGCCACTTGAGAGGCAGAGGCAGGCGGACTTCTTGAGTGCAGGAGTTTGAGACTAGCCTAGGCAATATAGCAAGACTTTGTCTCAAGAGTAATTGCTGTCTGGGGATGTAACTCAGTGGTAGAGCATTCACCTGGCATGTGAATGGCCCAGGGTTCCATCCCCAGCACAGCAAAAACAATAATAGTATTTTCTTTTATAGACAGACTTGCAGGTCTGAACTCTTTGAAATCATCTTATGGAGCTTCAAGTCAAAAACCTCTGGTTCCCTACTTAGCAACAGGTGCTCCATGATGGGGTTGATTTGGATGGAGGGAGTATGACCCTTCCTGAGTCACTGCAGTGAAGTCACTCAATCTGAGACTGGGTAGAGAACACTTTGAAAGCTAATATTTAAGCTGTGATTTTTCTGAAGAGGAATATTCATGTTTTCTTACAATTTGAGGTTTTATTTCTTTCTGACCTTATGTGTGTGAATTCATGATTCAAAGAACAAGGTTAGGGAAAGAACAAAATTGGTATTAAAAGTCAAGATAGGAGGCTGGAGCAGTGGCTCAGCTGTTGTGGCGCTTGCCCAGCATGCATGAGTGAGTTCAAACCCCAGCAATACACAAGGGAGTCTCAGAGTGATGAGAGCCACGTGAAAAGTAAATAAAATTGTTTCTCCTTTAAAGAGAGAATTAATTTTATTTAGTTTTTCGTGTAGCTTTCGTTGCTCTGACACCTCCTTGTGTACGTGGTGCTGGGGTTTGAACCTGCATCCTCGTACGTGCCAGGCAAGCGCCGTAGCTGCTGAGCCACAGCTCCAGCCCCAGCCCCGGTTCTGCTGAGTCTTGAACAGACAGACACATAAGTCTGACTCCACTACACGTGCCCTTCATCCTTTTCCATGGATCCCTAGGCTAGCCTGAGCATATCCTTGTCCTTCAGCTGACTGAAGAATTGGCTCCATGAATGCCGCGCACCACGCTTGTGATCCCAATTATCCAGGTCCTTCCCGCATGCAAAAGCTATTCACTCCCATCAAAGACACCGAAACAGCTGAGCTGGGGGTGTAGCTCCATGGTAGAGCACTTGCCTAATATATCTGAGGCCCTGGGTTTGATCCCCCGCATCACAAAAACAAAAAACAAAAATAAAAAGAAATCTCCAAACAACCCATGACGTCAGATTCAGTCTGCTTCTCCAGTTCCACATCAGATCCAGATGTGGTCCTCTTGGTCCAAAGCCCTATGGGCAAGTTATTCATCTACCTCCAAAAGAGGTGGGACAGACAGGGACAGGATATAAACATTGCCACTCAGATGGGGGCAGAAAGGGAAGCTCCTAGAAGTCAGTAGTCCATAGCAATTCTGAAATCCAGTTAGGAAAATGGTTCCAGTTTCCCCTGCCCTGGGGGTAAGTGATGTTCCTTGGTCAGCTCCACGGCTCCTGCTTCAGCCTCTGAGTTATCCTCCTTTTTCTATCACCCTCCTTGCCACTGCTGAAGGTGTTACAAAATACATCTTTCAAGTAATCCTTTCAGAATGCTGCCCAGAGGTCTTTGTATATTTTGAACATCTCAGTACCTTTCAATTCCTTTTTCCAAATAGCCCTCTAAAAACTTTGTGTTCCCTACATCTTTGATTCTATTCCATTCCATGTGCCAAAACAAAACAGTTCCAACTTTTCTATCTTCTTTCTAATATTGTTGCACACTGGACAGTTATTTTTTGAGCTATCTTCTTTCCTAGTAGCTATCAAACACAGCCTTTAAAGTCAACTGATATTTCAATATTCTGCCTGGAAATCTCATGTGTAAAACTGGGAGTTAGACCCTCTTATTTCCTCAGTTACTATAAACAAAAATTTTACCAAATGACTCACCAATGACAATTTTTTTTTTTTGGCCTCCAATAACCATTTCTTGCTATTTTTCCAGTCTCCTCTAATAATTTACTTTTTCTTACAACGCAGTCCCCCAAACCAAGGCTACTACATAATTTAAGTTTTGTTACAGAAGCACCACACTTCTGGGTGCCAGATTGTTTATCAGTTAGCTATTGCTTCATAACAAAAATAGCCCAAATCTCAGTGGCTTAAAATAGCAATCATTTATTATTTCTCACATATCTGTGGGTCAGCTGGGGTGGGGGGGTTGGCTGTCCCAGCCTTACCTTGATTGGTTCTGCTGGTCTCAGTAGGTTAATTTCTGATCTAGGGGACTAGCTGATCTAGTCTGGGCTCAAATGGGCTCAACCCTCCCACATGGCTCTCCCCTTCTGGTGGGCCAGGGGGCTATCCTGAGTATGTCGTTCCAAAGGCGATAGCAGTGGCACAAGAGAACAAATTCAACCCTGCAAGCCCTTTTCAAACCTCTACTTGAACAATATCTGCTGTCACTGGTTGGCAAACCACATAGCTGAGATCAAAACAGTGAAGAGGGAGGAGAGTACCTCCCACACGTAATAAAGAGGGCGTTGCAGAGGTACAGGGCAAAGGACAGGCACATAGGGAAGGGTGAAGAATGGGAACCATTCATGCAGGCTGCCCCTGCTGACAAAAGTAAACACTAGCACACTTCCAGTTCTTTGCATCCGTTTTTCCCTCTTCCTGAGACATTAGCCTTGTAATCGTATCTTTATTTGCCCATGAGGAATCTCAGAGAGGAGAGGTCAATTCTTCAAGCTCTCAGCAGCTAAGGAGTGACAAGTCTATATGTGAGTCTGGGTCTGCCTGGCTACTCCTTTGGTGTACTAGAGTACAACATAGCTGGCCACGGGGCATTTTCCATCCACGGATGGAAAAAGGGGCGGGGGCTGAATCTTTTTTCTGGTCTTTATTCCCTAAACAATAGAATATAACAATTATTTACATAGATTTACATTATATAAGGTATTGTAAGTAATCTAGAGGACACTTAAAGTATGTGGGAGGATTATGTAAATTATATGCAAATGCAACACCATTTTATGTAAGGGACCCCCCACGCAGATTTTGGTGTCCTTGTGGGTTGGGGCCCTGGAGTCAATCCCCATCAAGCTGGGGCTGTATATAAAATGAAATGCAAATCGTTTTTGTGGCAAACATAGCCATTGGGTTCTTAAGTCTGGCTAAAAAGCTGGGAAAGACCGGGAGGAAACTGTGGAGCTCCCGGAGGTGAAGGAAGAGCTGCTCGCGTGAATTCTGCCAGCGCTGGGTTTCTGGGGGCACCACTGTTAGATGACTCAAAGCCTCTTTGTCTTTCAGCCTAAGATGCCAATGCAGTCTGATTGGCCCAGAATGAGCCCTGGGTCCGCCCATTGGGCGGGGCGTGGTGATTGACAGCTCAACCCAGACCTCAAGGCGCTGAGGGAGGGACGGATTCGTAGGAGAAATGCGCAAAAGTGACCTTGGCACGGAAGGGGGATGGACGGAGGTGACTCGGGCCAGGGAAGGCTCACGCTCATTTCCTTCCAGGAGGGTGAAGGTGGGGTGTTAGGGCGCGAGCGATGAACTTGGGGGTCAGGCTGTCCGGGTTCGCAGTCCGGGCTCTGCTGCTTTCTCCTTCGGGCAGGCAAGGGGCTTAACCGTTCTGTGCCTCAGTGTCCCCATCGATAAATGTTATCGGGTGGTGATATATCCGCCTCACTGGGTTATTGTGCAGGGTACCTGAGCATCGCAGCGCAGACGCGATGAGCAACCTGTTGGCTTCCTTGTGTCCAGGGAGCTGGGACAGAGTGGAGGGTTCAGGGTAAATCCGCTCCCTAGGGACACAGCGCAGCTGCTGGCTGAGGCAGCTGAGACCCATGCTGGCTGTGTCCCTCCTGGCTGGAGAGGCACAGGGCCTGCCAGGTGGACCTGCTCTGGGCTCGTGGTCTGGAAGGAGGAGCTCTTGAAACTTCCACGTTTCTGGGCGTCCTATCTGTGGACATTGCAGTAGGGCCTTCTGGGTGCTGGGCCCACAGCACGGGGCCTGGCCTTCTAAGCTGGGAGGGTGAGAAGGCAGCTGGTAGGTGAGAGGCAAGGCACTAGCCGACTTGAAGAGTTCCATCCAGGTGCCCAAGCTGCTTGAACTTGGGCAAGCTGCTCCAAGCCTGGGTTTCCTGCCCCTGCAGGGAAGGAGTTGGCAAGAGAGTTCCCTCCAGTTAACATCTCAGGTCCTGATTCTGCCACTCAGAACTCAACCCCAGAGCTCTGATCCCAAGGCCCTGATAGTTTCTAGTGGCCACCAGGAGTCTTAAGCGCCACCCTCTGACTTTGCTTTTCTGCTTAAGCCAGCACCAGTTTAAGTCAGGTCAAGCAAAGCTCTGGGTATCCAGCTCCACGCAGGTACCCTCTGCATGACAGCCCAGGGTTCCCCACCTGGGGAATGAGGGGAGCCTGTCTTCAAGCCCTCCGGTGAGGGTGCATGGTGCAAGCGGGCACCATACTGGGTGCTAGGTGAGTGGGGGGTGCAGGGAGGACAGCTCACCCAGCAGATATGCACAGCAGGGGCAGAGCCGGCTTGGTCCCCACAGGCACAAAGCGCAGATGAGCTTAGCATGACCCTCTCCACAAACCACTAGGCAGGATGTGACTCCAGCCTGGCTGTTCTCTTATAATCTCACCATCAGGAGGAAGGAAATTGGGTTAGCTTGACAGGCTCTCTCGCTCTCTCTCTCTCTCTCTTTTTTTTTTTTTTTTTTTTTAACAAAGCCACTTGTTTTTCACAAGGTTTGTTCTGTTGCCCTGGGTGACCCCAGACTGCAGTAAAGTTAAAAGAAGGTGGAATGAAGAAAGGACCACAGATCTCTCCCAATTCCATCCTCTTCTTTCTTAGTCTTAAAAAAAAAAAAAAAAAGTCAAACAGCCAGGGTTCAAATCTTGGCTCTACCACTGGATAATTACATGGTGCCTCAGTTTCCCCATCTGTCAAAAAAATCAACATTCCCCTTTTAAGATAAAATAATGATGCCAATAAAACATATAGGGCTCTTGAGAGTCTCAAATGAATTAACACATGGGGCTGCTCGGAGTAGGACCCTTCACATGACAAGGGCTCCCAACTTCTAGGCCAGTGCTGGCTTCTGTGCCTGAGACTGGGGGCTCCTGGGAGGTCCCATCATGAAAGGGAGTGAGGAAGGAGCAGAGCACCCCACAGGATCTTCCCCAGGCCATGGGCTGTGCCAGGCCCTGTCCTCTCTACCTTGAACCCTCCCCAAGCACTGTGACCACTGAGTTGTGTTTTCTAAGCTGTCCCGTGGGGACCCTGTCCTCATTTCCACACCTACGCTCTGCCAGCCCAATTTCTTCATATAAACATTTCCCCTCCTCTCCCTCTCTCTCTCCAGTCAAGAAGCACCCTTCTCCCATATCCTGCCTGCCCCCTGACACAGCTGCTCTTGTCTTCTGAAAATCCAACCCTTCAGGACCTCAGAAAACCCTATTCTGTCTTGTAGAAACTGCTTGAGAGCAGTTTTTCAAAACTTGAAGTATCTCAGCCCAGCATGGTGGCACACAACTGTAATCCCAGCAGCTCAGAAGGCTGAAGCAGGAGGATTGCAAGTTCAAAGCCAGCCTCAGCAACTTAGCATGACCCTGTCTCAAAATAACAAATAAAAATGGGCTGAGAATGTGGCTCAGTGATTAAGCATCCCTGGGTTCAACCTCTGGTACCAAAGGGATTCAGATGTCTCTGGCATGAAGTTGAGGAGCTAAGCAAAGATAGGAGTAACACAGAAAAACAGTCTCTGGACAGGAACTGGGAGAATTGGAGAATTAGTCCTACGAGCATCCAGTTGCCATAAAAGGCCATGATTGATGTTATTTTTGTGTCTGCCTCATAAACCCATGAGCAGAAAATTCACAGCTTTCTCAGAGAAGAAATTCAGGAAATCGATGTTTTCATCTGCTTGGTTTCCAGAGCGCTGCAGTGAGAGATGAAGTTGGCTTTGTGTACTTGGGGTCATCGAGACACTGTGTCCTAACTCTTAAACAGCCGCTCTTTGCAAAGTGATGTTTCCATCCACCGTGAACGCATCTGTGACAGTGTTCCCACAGGTTATAATGCAGCAGAAACAGTCGTAGGACCTGGTGACATGGAGGCAAGAGGACATCGTTGCCACACACAGCTCATGTCATTTGTTTGTTTTTGGTATTGGATTGAACCCAGAGGTGTTTTACCACTGAGCCACATCCCCAGCCTTTTTTATTTTTTATTTTGAGACAGGATCTTGCTAAGTTACTTGGGGCCTCAGTAAGTTGCTGAGGCTGGGTTTGAACTTGCAATCCTCCTGCCTCAGCCTCCCCAGCTGCTGGGGTTACAGGTGTGCAGCTCCTCGTCCAGCTGCTCACGCATTTGTGGTGACACTAGTGTAAGCCCATTGTATATAATGGATGACAGTGATAAACCTCTGTGTTACCGGCTTACATACTTATTATCCCACCCTTTTATCATTATAGAGAGTTCTCCTTCTACTTGTTAAGAAGACATTGGCTGCAAAACGTGTGCTGTGCTGAGCATCATGGAGCAGGCCTGCAGTCCCAGCAGCTGGGAGGCTGAATGGGGAGGATCACAAGTTCAAACCCAGCCTCAGCAACTTAGCCAGACCCTGCCTTAAAGTAAAAAAACATTTAAAAAGGGGGCTGGGACAGTGGCTCAGTGGTTAAGGTGATTGCCTGGCATGCAAGAGGATGCAGGTTTGAACCCCAGCACCACATACACAAAGTGTCAGAACAAGGAAAAACTAAATAAAATTGATTTTCTCTCTCTCTCTCTCTCTCTCCACCCCCCCATGTCCTTCTCTCTTAAAAAAAAAAAAAAACAAAACCAAAAACACTGGGCTGGGGTTGTAACTCAGGTAAAGCATCCTTGGGTTCAATTCCTGATACCAACAAACAAAAAATACAAACTAGTGTGCCACGAAATGCCACAAGGTCCTCATCGAGCACTTACAGCCCTGGGATTGTACCGTTTTCTCTTGGGCCTGATTTAAACTCATGTTGTTTGGTTCATTGCAGCCCGAGGAGCAGTAGGCGATCTGTACTGTGTGTGGATTACACAGTGTGATTATCTGTCTGAATATCTGTCCACACACACACCCTGTGAGCCGAGGTGGGGAGTCAGCTACATCTAGATTTTTGTAAAAGCACTCTATGATGATCACACCATGACGAAAATCACCTGACGTCAAGTTTCTCAGGACATGTCTCATTATTCAGCCACACGTGACCCATTCAAGATGGCTGGCCTATTTCCCACTTTGGATCTAGAATGTCCCTCAAAGGCCCACGTGTTCAAGGCAGGTTTGCAGCCTTTGGTGCTGCTGGGAGGTGGGAAGTCTGCACGGAGGGACTGGTAGAAAGGAAATTAGATCTTCGGGGCCATGACCCTGAAGGAGATATTGGGACCCTGGCCCCTTCCTGCTTCTTGCTTTTGCTTCCTGGCTTTCATAAGGCGAACAGTTTCTTGGCAGAACACTACACCACGATGTTCTGCCTAGCCAAAGCCCAAAGGCAGAGTGCAAACCAACCAGGGACTGAAACCTCCAAAATTGTGATCCAAAATAAAGATTTCCTCTCTTTAGGTTGATTATCTCAGGTATTTTGTTATAGTAATGAAAGCTGACTAGCAGAAGAAAGACAAATGAGCACATGTGTTGTTTTAGGCTGTGCAGCATCAACCTCCTTTCCCTGACGTCCAATTTCCTTTTGAGAATCACCTCTCGCCCATGTCTCAATGGGAGGAGACTCCATCCAGGTGCACTTCACACAGAAGCAGATGGGACAAAGGCTCCTTTTCTGGGCCTGCAGCCTCAGCTCAGTTGTGTGAACCATGTCTCCTGTCCTTGGGTTACCGCATCTGCCATATGGAAGTCGCCACCAGCAGCTGATCATGGAGAATAGAGTGAGCAGGAGGTGGCTTCGTGCCCCCCATCACAACCTTTGATGTGTGCCTCAAATTCTCTGGGGCTCCATTTTTTTTTTTAAAGAGAGAGAGAGAGAGAGAAGGACAGTGAGAGAGAGAGAAAGAGAGAGACAGAGAGAATCAATTCTTATCTTGTTTTTCACATGGCTTTCATTGTTCTGACAGTTAGTTATATACATGGGTGCTGGGTTTGAACCCGTGCACTCGCGCATGCCAGGCAAGCGCCGTAACCACCAAGCCACCGCTCCAGCCCCAGGATCCATTTTTTTAAATTTTGGAAATAGCCAAATGTTACAACCATGATTCTGAGTAAGAGAAAGGGACACAAAGAATACATATCCTGTGAGCCCATTATATACAATTCAGAACATTGAAACAATAACTTTATTACTTAGGGATACATACATAATGGCAAAACTTTTTTTTTTTCCAGAAATAGGGTTGGGCCAATGTCCCATGCCTGAAGTCCCAGCTGTTCAGGAGGCTGAAGCAGAAGGATCACTTGAGCCTCAAATTTTGAGGCCAGCCTAGGCCACATAACAAGACCCCATCTCTTAAAAAACAATAAGATTAAGTTTAAAAGGAAATGAGGTTCATAAAAGCAAAGCCATGGTAGCCTAGAGGAGTGAGGAGGGCGTGTGGGTGGGAAGGGTCACTAGGGGCCTGGCCTTGTTCCATATTCAGCCCTGGCTTGGTGGTTACACAGGCGTTTGCTATAGAATCGCAACAGTTATTCATGACACATTTACATTTGTTTACATCCTTGGTGTCTGCTAGGACAATGCTGATGAAGAAGAGAATATATAAGGCCAATTAAAGAGACGTATAAAGCACTGCTCACATCTTAGGGCTCCTGATTAACCTTCTCAGGGCCTGAGAAGGGCCTGAGAGACAGAGAGAAAGAATCAATTTTATGTAGTTTTTCATGAGGCTTTTGTTGCTCCAACACTTCGTTGTGTATGTGGTGCGGTGCTGGGGTCCGAACCCAGGTCCTTGCTCATGCCGTAATTGCTGAGCTGCCACTCCAGTCCCTAGAAGGGACCATTCTGGTCCAGTCTCCCGTGTCCCATTTTACAGAGGGGCAAACCAAGACCCAAGAAGGCAGAAACCTCTCCTCTTTCTGCTCTTATGTTCGCAAGCGTTCCGGCCCTGGGTGTTGATCTCCGTGAACCTAAAGCTCCCTCCTCCTGGCCCAGAGCGGCAGGTGTGTGTGGAATTCAGAGCTGCAGAGCAGTCGCTCTCCTTTGGAATCTGTTCCAACACCCTCCTCCATCTCGACTGAAAGAAACAAACTCTGCAGCTTCCTCCCGCCGCCCACATCTCCTTTCAGATGCGCTCAGTCTGCGGAGTAGCAGAGGGCTTTATTATTTTCTAAAGAATGCGCACAACCCTCCCCAGCTCACGTCAGCCCTTCTGAGCTTCCTTCTGCAAACTTCTGCAAAAGCACAGAAACTGGGCAGGGAAGAGCCCGGGCCTGCTGCAAGAGAATCTGAGATTTGGGCTCAGACGCTGCAGCAGGCTGGGCTCCACCGCGGCAGATGTGGCCTTATTTCCCTCTGGGTAAATTGCCTCCACCTTGGAGATGCCAGGAACTTGGAAGCAGCCTGCTGGAAAGGCCAGTGATTTGCCAGAAATGAGCGGTGACTGAGATATACCAGCCTCCCTTTATTCTAGGTGGAGGGGACCCGCTTGTCCTGGAGTTTTAATTTTCCGCACCGGTCAGAGAGCTGTGGACACTCAGCCACACAGAGCCACAGGCCTGGGGTCAAGGGACCTGGGGTTGAGGGCCAGTTCCTCCCTGGCTTTTGCCTGTGTCCTCTTTGCCTCACCCAGACTGGTGAGGGAGGCACCCCTGAGTTGCCATGGCACTTGATCTTTGTCCCTTCCCCAATTTCCCTCTCAGCTGTCTTCCGGAAGAAGAAAGAGACAGAAAACTGAAGCCATTTTTAACCACTGTGTTGAAAACGACAAACTTTTCCAAAGACTAGTGAGGTCCTCCTAGCTCCTGGCCTCTCAGAGCTGGGGGTAAAGGCGGTTGGAGTTTGTGGACCTGTAACTTGTCCACTGTCCAACTCCGCCCAAGCATGAGACCACCATCACCCTGGTGACAGGGACCCCATACCTCTGGGCTGCTCTGCAGTTTAGAGGCCTGGTAACTTGGAGAACAGACAAGCTCTGTAGGGTAATAGGAAAGGGCACTTCAGAATTTCAGGGCCCAATGCAATACGCAAATGCAGGGCCCCCTTGGCCCCAAAGCATTAAAGATTCCTTGATGGTAAAAACCTGCTTTAAATCAAGTGTGGAGTCTTCTGAGAGAACAGCCCTGGGAGGAACTATTGATTCATTCAGGAAGCAGTGAAGTCCTACTTTGTGACCGGTACAGGTCATGTAAGCTACCTGTAACCGGTGGGCACTCAATAAATGGTGCCTTTTTCTTCATGAAAACCTCATAGCATATACAACATGGGTTGTAATACCTATTTCACATATAAGAAAACAGACTGCTAGAAATGTACCCAAGGCCACCCGGCTAATGACCAAAAAGGAAAGAGTTGAACATGGTGCTGATACCAAAGGCCCAAGTCCTTTCCAGTTCCGTAGGCAACTCCTCATTGTGCAGTCCACAACCTACACTCCTGTATGCAGCGACTAGGACTGAGAAGGAAGCGGATCTGATTTCAAGGCTAAATGAGTCCAATAAATCAGCCACATGCAGGCGGGTACAGTGAGGCAGAGCATCTTAAACCTCAGCTAAAGTTCACAGGGCCGTGTTTCCCCAAAAGGGGTGAGGATGGACTGGGGGCTGTGGCCCGCTTGGGTGCTTCAGCTCTCCTGGCACTGGGAGACCTCCAGGATCACTGCCCTATCATAGGCTGACGAAGGGCCAAATGCCCAGAGGTCACTTTAAAGATCGCTTAGAAGCCTGTAGGTCATCACAGCGAGAAGGGTCATCTCAGCAGCTCTCGAATACAAACCCAAGTGTCCCACCTATTCTCAAAGGGACAAAGGCAGGCTAATTTGGAAGTTGCACTTGACTGCAGAACTACTTGGGTGTTGAAAATGAGCCATCTGCTCTGAGGACATGCATGCGGTCACTCCCTTGAGAAAGCAGGTGAGTCCTTTCCAACTCCAATGTAGCAGGGATTGCACTGGGAGGTGGGTGGGGTGCTCAGAGAGGAAGGTGACTGACGGTCACATCTCAGGAGCTCGATTGAAGCTGTTCACTAACGTGCACCAAGACCACCTTTACGTTCCCAGAGTCACGGTCTATTGGGCTGTTCTTCCCTTGACATCAGATGTGGCTCCTTCCCAGGCCAGGCTGACACACGTGGGAGTGTAGGTTGGGTATGCACCATAGGAATGATGGGCCTTGAGTCCTGCAGTGCGCAGCCCTAAAGCAAAGCCAGGGAGATCGACCTTCCCCCCAAACCTCTGGCAGATGGCAAAGGACTAGCCAGGAACTTCAGAGCCTTCCAGCTCCCTCCCGCAGGGGACTGTGGGGCAGGTGCAGCCTCAGAGTCCCATACCTGGGTCTGGCGTCTCCCGCCTGTGCACTCTTGTGACTACTGACTCTGTGCCTTTTCCTCATGATCCATGACGATAATAATAAATGACATTGTTTTGTGATTACCACTGGGTCATGGTGAGCAGAATCGTGTTCCCCCCAGGTTCACCCATTGAAGTCCTATTGCTCAGTTCCTTGGGATATGATCACATTTGGAGATGGCCTTTAAAGAGGTAATGACATTAAAATGAGACTAGTAGGGTGGGCCCTGGTCCACCCATCACCCAAAGGTCCCACCTCCCAATACTGTCACATTGGAGGGTCAAAGTTGAACTTTGGGGACATTTTCAAACTCAGGAGGGTGGTCTTGGGCTCTGACGCACATAGAATAAAAACTGCTGGGATAGGATTATTAAAATGCTCACCTTTACTGAGTGCCTTCTGTGTCTCAGGCTGCCTTTGTCACTTAATGTGATTCTCACCACAACCTCGTGAGGAAGGACCCCGCATGCCCGTTGTTTAGGTAAGGAAGTGGGATCAGAGAAGTTCAAAACAAGCCCAAGATCACACAGCCATCGTGTTCTCCCAAAAGGAGATCTTGAGCAAGGGAAGTCTCCATGGCAGGCCCCTAAGGAGGCCTCACTTTCCTTGTGTGTAAGACGCAGGAACCCTGGCTCCCACCGCTCGGTTTTATTAAGAGATCTAAGACAGTGCAGGTGCCTGGCTTATAGCAGTCGCTAATGGATGTTGGGTCTTCTGGTTGTGACCTCTCCTTTTGAAAAGCTAAACCTAACCCAAGAACACTAGCTCCACCCCCACCAGCAAGTAGACCCCATGCTGATGCTGAAATCCGGTCCGAGCCTGTTCTCAGAGGGAAAGGCAACAGCAAGACAAAGCAACCATGGCATCATAGGGGCGATGCAGGGACTCATGCTGATCGCTCTGCAGAGGGGACACATTCACTCGGCCACCTGGCCTACCCTACCTATGGTCGTACACACAGGAAGGAGGAGGTTTCCCTCCTCCCAAAGCAGGGCTCCTGGGTTCTAGCATCTCTGAAATGGAAACCACTTAGAAGTCACCCAACCGCAGCGTCCAGCCCACTGCCCAGGTGAAGAGCCAGGTCCAGTGAGGGCCAGGGCTGACCCAAGGTCACATGCTGTGGAGCAATGCACCCAGAACTCCAGATGCCAGTTTTAAGCTTTTAGACAGGCAGGGCTCTGCAGAGCCACCATGGGCTTCCTGGCATGTCCACCTTCAGGCCAGATCATGGCCACCTTAGTGCCAGATCATGGAACCCGCTGTGCCCTGACTTCCTAACAGCTTCAGCTCAAAGGGCTCTACCTGCCGAAGGCAGCGGACAGGTTCTCCTGCCTCCTGCGCCACCGAGGTGTCCTTAGCCACCCTGCGAGCCTCCTGAGGAGCTGGGCTTTGCAGCAGCTCCGCCTGGACAGGCTGTTCCCACTCCCAAAGTCACAGTTTCACGGGGTTCTTTATGAAAATGCTGAGAGAACAGAACAAAAAGCTGGATGTGGAACCTGGAACCTCCTCGGTGCTCAGCAAATGTTAGTTATTACCATTACATTATTGATTTTCTCCATGATTTTGCTGGTGCATCATAATTATACATAATTCCCTGTTACATATTCGTACAAATGCAGGATGCCACAGTATAATATGGTCAATATCATTTCCCCTTCTCTTCCCTCCTCCCTCCCCCTGGTCCTGTTCTTCTCCACTGATCTCCCTTGGAGATCATGAGACCACCCCACCTGTCTATTCCTTTTTCCTCTCTAGCTTCCACATGTGAGAGAAAGCACACAGCCTTTGAATTTCTGAGTTTGGTTTATTTCACTTAACATACCATTCCCAAGGTCCACCCATTTTTCGGCAAATGACAGTTTCGGTCTTCATTGTGGCTGAATAAAACTCCATTGCATACATACACGGCAATTTCTTGACCCATTCATTCATTAACAGATGCTGAGGCTGGTTCCACGGTTTGACTATCATGAATTGTGCTGCTGTAAACAGGAGTGTGCAGGTTTCTCTGCAGTATGCTGACTTTAATTTTTTAGGATAAACACTGAGGAGTGGGATAGCTGTGTCATATGGTGGTCCCGTGCCTCGGCTTTTGAGGAGCCTCCATACTGATTTCTATAGTAATTGTACTAATTTGTAATCACACTAACAGTGAACCTGTTCCTTTTCCTCCACATCCTCTCTGGCATTTGTTAGTGTGCTCTTGACGACTGTCATTCTAACTGGAGTGAGATGAAATCTCAAACTAATTTTGATTTGTATTTCCTTAATTGCTAAAGATGTTGAACTTTTTTTTCATGTAGTTCTTGTATTTCTTTTTTGGAGAAGTGTCTCTTTAGGTCATTTACCCATTTATTAATTGTGGGGGTTTTTGATTTTTTTTTTTAGTTCTTTATATATTCTAAGTATTAATCCTGTCAGAAAAATAGCTAGCAAAGATTTTTCTCCCATTCTGTGGGTCCTCTCTTTACATTCTTTTTTTTTTTTAAAGAGAGAGAGAGAGAATCAATTTTTATTCAGTTTTTCACGTGGCTTTCTTTGCTCCAACACTTCGTTGTGTATGTGGTGCTGGGGTTTGAACCTGCACCCTGGTGCATGCCAGGCAAGTGTGGTAATCGCCAAGCCACTGCCCCAGCACTCTGTTTACATTCTGAGTTGTTTCTTTTGTTGTGCAGAAGATTCTTAATTTGATACCATCTCATTTATTAACTCTTGGCATTATTTCCTGAGCTTTAGGGGTCCTATTGAGAAAGTTGTTGTCTGTATCATTGGAGTGTTAACACTACATTTTCTTCTAGGAGTTGCATGGTTTCTGGTTTAATTCCTACATTTTGGATCCACCCTGAGTTGATTTTTGTGCAGGTGAGAGATAAAGGTTTAGCTTCATTCTTTTACTTATGGATAACCAGTTGTTCCAGCACCGCTTGTTTTAAAGGCTGTCTTTTCTCCAACACATATTTTTTTGTACCTTTGTCAAGGATCAGCTGACTGTGGATGTGACGGTCTGTCTCTGTGTCTTCTGTTCCGTACTATTTGTCTGTGTGTCTGTTTTTTATGCCAGTACCATGCATTTGCATTATTATAGCTCTGTGATATAATTCAAAGTCAGATGTTACAATGCCACCAGCTTAGAATTTCCAGCTTAGAATTGCTTTGGCTATTCTGGGTCTTTTATTCTTCCAAATTAATTTAAGACTGCTTTTTCTAGTTCTGTAAATAATATCATTTGTATTGTGATGGGTATTGCAATAAATCTGTATATTGCTTTGGGTAACATGACCCTTTGAACTATTAATTCTGCCTATCTGTGAATACCATAGATCCTTCCATCTTCTTGTGTCTTCTTCAATTTCTTTAGTGTTCTAAAGTCATCATCAAAGAAGTCTTTCACTTCTTTGGTTAGATTTATTCCTAGGTATTTTTTGACACTGTTGTGAAAGGGACTGTTTTCCTGATTTATTTCTCAGCAGATTCATTATTGCTATATAGGAGAAGCTATTGATTTTCATATATATTGCTTTTGTAACCTGTTGTCTTGTTTGATTTGTTTATTAACTCCATCCATCTTCTGGTGGAGCTTTTTGGATCTTCTAAGTATAGGATCATTCTATCTGCAAACAGGGATATTTAACTTCTTCCTTTCCTGTTTTTATTCCTTTTATTTCTTTCTCTTGCCCAATTGCTGTGACTAGAATTCCTAGTACTGTATGGAACAGGAGTGGTGAGAGTGGACATCCTTGTCTTGTTCTGGATTTTAAAGGATTCAATATACGCGGGCTTTGGTTTTATTGTACATAACCCTTATGATGTTGAGATAGGTTCCTTCTATCCCTAATTTTTTCAGTGTTTCTATCAGGAATGGGTGCTGAATTTTGTTAAAGATGCTCTCTGCATCTATCGAGATGACAATGTGATTTTTGTCCTTAATTCCATGTATGTAGTAGTCAATTATATCTATTGATTTGCACATGTTAAACCATCTTTTCATCCTCAACAAAACCAACTTGGTCATAATGTACGATCTTTTTAATATGTTATTGAATGTGATTTGCTATTATTTTGTAAGTATTTTTGCATCTCAGCTCATCAGGGATACTGGTCTCTAGTTTTCTTTCCTTGATGCGTCCTTATCTGGTTTTGGTATGAGTGTGATACTGGCTTCAAACAATGAATTCAAAAGTGTTCCATCCCTTTCTAGTTCATGGAATAATCTGAGAAGCATGGATTAGCTCTTCTTTAAAGGTCTGGTAGAATTCAGCTGAGAATCCATCTGAACCTGGGCTTTTCTTTGTTGAAAGACCTTTCGTTACTCCATCTCATTGCTAATTATTGGTCTGTTTAGGTTTTCTATGTCCTTTTGATTCAATTTTGACAGGTTGTATATGTCTAGAAATATATCCATTTCTTCTAGGTTTTCCAATTTATTGGAATATAAGTTTTCAAAACATCTGACAAATCACTAGGATACTTTTTTTTAAGAGAAAGGGATAGAGCGAGAGAAAGAGAGAATTTTTTATTTTAGTTTTTCTTTCATGTGGCTTTTGTTGCTCTGACACTTCATTGTGTCCATGGTGCTTAGATTTAAACCTACATCCTCATGCATGCCAGGCAAGTGCCTAACTGCTGAGCCCATCACTAGATTTCTTGATGTCTGTGGTAATTTGAGTGATTTCTCCTTTCTCATCTCTAATTTTATTATGCTACTGATTTTTATTATTGTTTGTATACCAGCAACTAACATAGTACCTTGCCAAAAATGTGTAAAATTACATGTTAAAATATATAATATATTTAATACTATTTGATATATTTAAATACATATTATATTCTATAGAACTTTTACTAAGTACTTGCATTGGTCAGCTATTGCCACAATATGCTGTGTAACAAACCAACCCAAAACTCAGAGAATTAAAACAGCCATCATTTTTTCTCACTCAGGGGTCTGAAGTCAACAGGGGCAAGTCTCTTCTCCCCAAGTGTTCACTCTGGGGCCCACAATAAAGGGCCTCCAGCTTTTGCAGCCAAATGGATGGAGATAGAAAAAATTATGCTGAGTGAAGTATCCCAAACTCATAGACTTAAGGGCCAAATGTTTTCTTTCATATGTGGAAGTTAGAGTAAACTCTAAAACAGATTGAAAGTTAGCTAAGCACAAAAAATAAATTCAACATAGGTGAATTTTCACATAAGCAGGGAGAACCATAACTATGAAGCTGGGGGGAGAAGGGAGAGAGGCAGGGCAGGAGGGAGGGATTAGAGGGGTTATCAATGCAGTTGGAGGGAGGGATTAGGGGAGTTATCAATGCAACTGGGAACCCTCAACTCCCATGAGAATCCGAACTATACACAGGTGGGCAGAGAAGATTAGAAAATTCAAAAATTAATACACATATGTAGGCTTAGTTCTATCTCTACCATGAAGGTAAAGCAGAGGAGGCATGGGACTGGGCAGTGGACTAAGGGGGGAGATGCTGGACTAGGATTGGCCTTGGTTTACTTTGCCAATATCCATGTAGCACAAATATGCAACAACAGCTCCTTCCAAAATGTAAGACTATGTTGAAAGAATAAAAAAAAATTAATTTAGTAAAAGGGCCTACAGGGGAAGTGGCCTTCAGGAGTTGGCAGCACTACAAAGAAATGGAAACACAGTCTCCAAGGCCTAGACTGAGACTGGCTCACTGTCACTTCTGTGCACTTGGCACTCGTCAAAGCAAGTGCTGTGGTCAGCTTTGCTGTCAGCTGGGTGGGGAAGCCTCCTCTGTCCACGAGGCTGTTCAAGAGCACAGGTGTGTAATTCAAACACAGAGGAGTGCAGAACCGCAGCCGCTAATCCCTGCTGCCCCGATGCCCACCTGTCAAGCCCATCTCTCAAGCTCAGTCCATCTCTGCTTCCTTCCCATCTGTACCCCAAATCAACAGAAGGCTCATCCTATCCAGGATTTCGGGAGAAAATATCTCAGACACAAAATGAAACATATTTGAAGCATTTTGCAAGTATAAAATATAAAGCATAAATAAACAGACAGCAATTCCTCTTGTTGGGGATGTTTGCACAAACCCTTCCTAATGGGGTGTTTAATTTCAAGAAGCTGAAGATTGAGCTGGCAACGTGTTGTTTACGACCAAATCCCAGGAACTGGGAGTGAGAAGAAAGCACAGTCCAAGCCCACGGATTATTTTCCCCATTAGGCTTGAGCCTCCATGTTATCCTTACAAAACTCTCTCCTATCAGCAAAGCCCTCAAATTGTGCTTCTCCAGAGCATCAGGCCCAGCCTGATGGGAGTGTGGGTGGCGATCAGAAGAGAGGAGGTACTTGGGAAATTTGCTGGTAAAAAGGGAGCTCCTGAGGCTCCAGGTGTCCCCAGGGCTTGTCCCTAAGCTAAAAGGAAGGGTAGAGGAAGCAGAGCTGTCAGGACAGGGAGGTGCAGGGAAGTCTTTATTTGCTCCCTCACAGCAGCAAAGACTGTTTACCTCCAAGGGTGTTTTTCAAGGAAATGGAGACCAGCAGAGGAAAACGCCCTTGTGAACCATTTCCATGAATTTATGTAGTTCATCTGGAGAGCACAACCCCTGCGGGAGGCTTCAGGGTTTGACAGGATCAGGATAAAGCTGGCTTGCTCTGGGTTGCTGAGAATCCACAGCCACCCAGTAGCCGATCTGCCTGTTCCCCAGCGGGAAACACCAGCCAGGCCAGGCGGTGCCAGTGCCAGCCTGGGCTCTGCAGGGAGAAGGGCAGCCGTGCACACACAGAGAGAGCACATTCAGTTCCATCTCTCATCAGGGGAATGAAAAGGGGAACACAGTGGGGAAAATCAGAAGACCTGAGTTCAAGGTCGCAGGTCAGCAAATCCAGGGATATGTGACCCTGGACAAGTCCCAGAACAACTCTGAACCTCAAGGTCCTATTCTTATAGTGGGATTAAAACCTTGTATCTCACAGGACAGCTGTGGGGACCAAATGAGAAAATGAGGATAAAAGGATCAGTTCGTCTCCTTTCTGAACATAGCAGGGTTGGGGACAAGGGATGACAATGGTTCTACAGAATACGAATAGTTTCTAGGAAGTTACTGAACTAAACCAAGGGATGATAATTGGGGTTCATGAACCATCAGGCCCCCTCAGGGTACCAAAATCTAAAGAAGCTCCAGTTCCATATGTAAAATGGATATTTCCATATAATTCACGCCATTCTCCCCAATACTTTCAACTGTCTCTAGATTACTTATGATACCGAATGCAATGCAAATGCTTTGTAAATGGTTTAGGAAATAATGACAAGAAATCAAAGTCTGTATATGTTTGTACAGATGTAATGTAAAAAAAAAATCCGAGTGGTTGAATCTTTGGGTCTGGAACCTGGGGACCAGAGGGGAAGCTGGAAGACTGTCTCAGAACTTCATGTCCTTTGTGCTAACTGGTTCCCCTGTCTGTCCTTTCATCACTCTGCAGCCTGTCAATCTGCTGGAACTGGGGCTGGGATTAAATCCTAGACAAACCACATGGCCGAGCCTACAGGATAATGATGTCCTGTGGTCCTTCAAGGAAAAGATTCCCGGAAGAAGGGAGAAGCAAGTAAGACCCACAGGCTCAGTGGGCAGTGGGCAGTGACAGCAAGGGGCCCACCAGGGCAGTGGGCCTGGCCCAGCATGACACTTTAGGAAGCCAGACCTACAGGAGTGGACTCCGCATTTAGGCGATGGCTCGATGTCCTCCTTGAAATAGGAAGTGAGCTCAGTCACCTGCCGCCACAGCAATCCCATGCAAAATTGGGGACATCTTCTTTCTGGTCCTTATCTATTGGGTGTTGCAGAGAGGACAACAAGACAGGGTAGGGCTGGAGTGATGGCTGCACCCAAAGAGGAGCAGTGGCTCCATTCTTCAAATCTTCTCTGCATTTAATCCAGCAAAAAAAAACTTTCACTTTTTTTTTAAAATCTGCAGTGGCACAGAGGATTCAGATTTTTTTGCATTTCAAATGTTTGTTCATGTTTAATTTAAACCCCTAAAACTAATTTTGAGCATCCGTGAGCTGCATCCCTAAAATCCCAAATCCTTTTCTCATCTGGGCCACTGTCTCATCAGACTAATGGGGTACAAAGGGATTTGGACATGAGTGTGTGTTTTCAGAGAAAAAAACAAACAAGACGGTTTTTGAGGTATTAAATCATTGCTTTAGTCTTTTAAATTTTGGATGGTTTCCATGGTAACCGGTAAGTTGGCGTCTTTGTTCTCTCCAGTTTTCTGGAGAAGCCAAGGCAGCTCTCGAAGCTTCTCAAGTAAATTTGGATCAAAGTCCCAAAGTTTAGGAGTGAGAAGGGGGTAATTGGCAACCCCAGTGGTGATAAGGTGCCCCTGGGATTCCACCCTCACTGGGAGGAAGGGAGCCCCTGGTTGACCCCACTCCCTCCCCACATCTCCCCAAGGCTCAGGACAATCCCTCCAAGCTGCAAGGATGCAGGAGGCACTGGATTGCTGAGCAGACCAGCCTGCTTCCACCTGCTGCCCTCACAGCTGAGCCCAAGAAGGGCACCTTCTGTGTTGGCAGTGGGTCCACCTTAGGCGTGTCGGCAGTGGCCTGGCAGGCTCAGAGGGCAGCTCACGCAGGGGGATTGGGTGGTAATTGGAGAATAGGCAGCCCAGCAGCTCCTGGGGCTCCCTGCAGCCCGCTGGAGTGGAGGCACCCTCTTACACAATCCCCCCCACCCCTGGCCTCCAGGAACGCTTAGCCTGGTGTGTTGAGGTCGGGTGGAGAGGACAGAAAATAGGAACAGGAGGCTGGGCTCTGCCATGGTCCTGGAGCCCAAGCCCAAATCAGTCACCACAGCCAATGCCATGAAGCCACTCGACAGGTACTGGCTGAGACCAAGGTGGGCGCAGAGCAGTTTGGACCTAGCATCTAGAAGGACAAACAGGTGATGTTTTCAGGAATGGATTTGGGTTAACTATAGAGAAGAACAATTGAAAGTTCAAAGCAGCCATCGGTGAGAAAGATGCCCGGCATTCTCTGGGGTAGACAGGAGGCCGCTTTCTGGGCAGGAGCAGAGGTCCAAAGGGCATGGAGAAGGAGCCACCTGGCTGTCTGTGGATGGAGAGATGGGTATTCAAGTCAGAGGGAAGGGCATGTTTGGTGGGCGTATGAGGCAGCAGGGGGAGTATATGACAGGCAGGGGCTGACAGGAAGGACAGGAAGGAGGCCTGCTCATGTAGATCCTCAAAGGGGACAATGAGAGGGGAGCCACCAGGGGACAACAGGGAGAGGGGAGCCACCTAGGCACAGTAGGGAGAGGCAGCTTCTAATTTCAGACTCTGGGTCTGTCTAGAGCATGGGCAGATGGGGCGGGGTGGGGACAGTGAGTATTCTGTCTGCCCTTAAGGATAAGCTTTTAAAGGCCACAGTCCATGGAGGGAGAAGGGCTGGGGCAGGAGGTGGAGGTGAGAAGAGGCTGGAACACTGGCCTTGTCCAGGGATCAGAGCACCTCCGGGCAGCCCAGGGGCAAAGGCCTGGTCCATCTAATCAACCGTGCACCCCGCTCCTGCTGCTTTGTCCCCTCTGTGTGCAACACGGACTTTACAAAACTGTCGCTGACCACTCAACTCCGTGCTGTTGACTCCTGGGGGAGTTCTGCTAAATGAACATGACCATCACCGATCCCTTGGTCCCGGGTCAGGGGCTCCTGGGCAGTCAACTTTGCCAGGGTCTGGAACCCACTGTGCTCCACAGGGCCTCATCTGGGGCTGCTCAGTGCCAGGCCCCATGTTGGATCACAGTGCCATGGGGACAAAGTCACTGATGCCACAGGTCTGCAGAGCAGGTGACCTTGGGGACTCTTTCATCCTGACAGTGGGTCACAGTCTAGGGTGCTTACATCCCTAGCCACCTGTCACTGGGTTCAGACAAGATCTGTGGCCACGCCTCTTCAGGGAGAGACTCACCCGGGCATGCACATCCAGAAGGGGAGAACATGACAGTCACCCTGGGCCTGGAAGGACCCATGTGTTGTCAGTGAACCCTGGATTTAGCAAGTTTAAATCTCCAGGGCAGTGGTTGTCGAGCTGCCTTTGTGACCAGCCTCTTGGGTAAAGGGAGTCACTGCATGCAAAAATGAGCAGAGCCCAGCAGGGGGTCCGGCAGGGTGTGTTTTGGGGACAGTGAGTGGAGCTCACTGTTGACAGGGAGAGAAGTACGAGGAACATGGCCATGGGAAGGTACATGGGTGGGACCAAGGAGGACTTTCCAGTGAACGAATGAATGAATGAATTTTTTTTTCAGGTCTGAGGACCGAACTCAGGGCCTTGCGCATGCTAGGCAAACGCTCTGCCACTGAGCTAAATCCCCAACTCCTGAATGAATGAATTTAAAACATGAGGGCTGGAGCGGTGGCTCAGTGGTTTTTGCGCTTGTCTGGCAAGCATGAGGACCCAGGTTCAAACCCCAGCACCACGTACACAACTAAGTGTTGGAGCAACTAAGGCCATGTGAAAAACTCAATAAAGCTGTTCCTCTCTTTCTCTGTCTCTCTCACTGTCCCTCTCTCTTTAAAAATAAAAAATAAAACATGACATATCCAAGGGTTGCAGCTGCTGCCTGAGTGGATGTGGAGGAGACTTGCCGGAGGCACTTCTTGTGAGGTACCCTGAGCTTTTGGATGTTAGCAGCTAAAGACCTCCCAGCACCCAGGAGAGAGGGTCTATGTGTATTGGTCAGTGGCCAGATGAACCCACTCCACACCAGACCCTCGGAGACCGGGCCAGCGAGGCAGGCCTCTGGAGTGGCCATGGACACCATCTGAAGAGAAATCGTGGCCCGTTGGGCCATTTTGTCTGGGAGGTGACCAGAGCGCCAAGTGGGGGAGTCTGGTCTTTGTGGCTTGCCAGGGTGGGAGGCACCCAGGACATCAGGGAGTCTTGCCACATTCTCTGCGTGTGACTTGGTTTACTTCTCCTCCTGTTCGGGGTCCTGCTCTTGACCCACATAAGTCTTATTGAATGGGCTTCATCCCACCTCTTCCCTAGGAGGAGGACTCTGGAGAAGGCTGTCGGGCAGGGTAGGCCAGAGGGCTGCCTTCCACTGCTCCCTGGGCTGCGGGAGCAGGTGAGGGCTCAGGATGTGAGTGGGTTTTTCCCTGAAGAAGCCTTTCTGGCCAGCGCTGGGGAAATATCAGCAAGCTGGCAGCTCGCCACCAGAGTCAGCCCAGCTCTGACCTCAGCCGAGGAAATGTAACTGCAGGAGACCAGGAAGTCTGGTGTTGGGCAGGATGTGAGTGTGTATGTGAGAGAGAGATCCACACATGGGTAGGTGAGAGGCCTCATATGTGCGGCTGGCTTTCAGCTGATACACATGACCATAGCAGCCTTAGAATAGTTTAAAACCTCCTTACCTGCTGGTAACAAGCTGTTGGCTCAAACACCCCCTGAATGCCCCAGCTCTGCTGCCCCAGGCCTCCCTGGGCCCAGGGGATCACCCCATGGGCCTCCTACCAAAGGATTAATTCCCAGCCCTGCTCCAACAAAGCAAAAGAGTGCTCTGGTTGGTGGAAGGAAATAAGGGTCCCACCCGTAGTTAATCTTTTTTTTTTTTTTTTTTTTTTTTTTGTACCAGGGATTGAACCCAGGGGTGTTTAACCACTGAGATACATGCCCAGTTTTTTTATTTATTTATTTTTTCATTTTAAGACAGGGTCTCGCTAAGCTGCGTAGGGCCTTGCTAAGTTGCTGAGGCTGGCTTTGAACTTGCAAACCTCCTGCCTCAGCCTCTCTGGGATCACAGGCATGCATCACCACACCAGTGGTAGCTACATGTTCTGATGATTGTCCTTGTATGCGCACATCAACAGTGAAGGTTGGTATCTTAGCATTCACATGGGTCAGTTTCACTACAGAAATTGGCCCTTATCTTTGTATAGCAGTTTGATAAATATGTCCCCTTCCATTATTTAGAGGAAGGAATCTGAAGTATGGGGGCTGGAGAACCCCATTCCCCACACAGCTTGGCTCAGGGACCCAAGTGGGGAAACTGGCTCAGAGAAGATTCAACCCACACAAATCACAGCCAGAAAACAGAAGAGCCAAGATTGGGATCCCAGCGGTCTGGGTTCCACTAGGCATAGAGCTTTTCTGCTCTGAGCCAGTAGCAGCTTCACTTGGGCCAAACTCCCAGCTTGCAAAGCCTCTTGCATCAGTAGAGCCTCCCGACACATCCCTCCAGCGGGTGATGTCCCAGGCACCCAATGGCAGAGCCAGGACTCAAACCAAGTAACCTGAGGCCAATGACTGGGTCTTGGCAGTATCCCCAAGACAGCAAAGTGGGCACAGAGACCCTGAGGCACAAGCTGGTGACACATGGCATCACATTTACTGGGCCAGCACTCTCTTAGGTCACTGAAAGACTTGCTAAAATACGCGGATCATCGACCAAAACAAGGGGGACCAAAAGGTAGGAGCAACAAAAGTCTGTCAGCTACCGGGAGGATAAACAAAAGGTGGTCTCTCCCTACAGTGGAAAATATTCATAGTGGAACGGAAACAAAATAACAATAGGAGATGTCACATGGGTGAACCTTGAAAACATTCTCAGGCCTGGTGAGATGGTACACGCCTGTGATCTCAGCAGCTCAGGAGGCTGAGGCAGGAGAATTGCAAGTTCAAAGCCAGCCTCAGCACCTTAGCGAGACCCTAAGCAACTTAGCAAACCCTTGTTTCAAAATAAAACATAAAATGGTGGGGATGTGGTTCAGTGGTTAAGCACCCCTGGGTTTAATCCCTGGTACTTTCTACACCCCCTAAAAAGAAGAAAACATGCTCAGAAGGAAGCCAGACACAAAAGCACTCATTGTGTGATTCCATGGAAATGAAATATTGAGAGTGGGTGAATCCTTGGAGACAGAAGGCAGTTGCCAGGACCTGGGAAGGGGGGAATGGGGAGTCACTGCTAATGAATTCAAGGTTTTCTTTTGAGCTATGAAAATGTTTTGAAACTCCATCGAGGTGGTGGTTGCACAACATTGTGACTGTCCTAAAAGCCAGTGAACTCCATAGTTTGTTTTTGTTTTTGTTTTTGTTTTAGAAAGAGGGGACAGTGAGAGAGACAGAGAGAATCAATTTTTATTTAGTTTTTCACATGGCTTTCGTTGCTCTGAGACTTCATCGTGTACGTGGTGCTGGGGTTTGAACTTGCGCACCCCAGGCAAGCACCATAACCACTGAGCCACCACTCCAGCCCCAAGTCCACAGTTTTAAATGACTAATTTTTGTTATATGAATTTCACCAAATTTTTTTGGGAAAAAACAAGGGTGAAGACAGACAGTTGTGTAGTTTTTCTTATTAAAAAGGCTATCATATGTTAAAACCTACTATATGTGCTGGTGTATGCAGCCAGAACAATGGAAGAATTTTTTTTTCAAGAGCATTTTGTCTATCACTCTTATCATTTCAAAACAGATGACCCTATCTGTGTCCTAAAACAACCACAATTTTACTTTGTTTCTTGATCTTAAGAGTGAGGAATTCAGGCTACTTGGGCAGGGTTCAGTTGGCCTGGTCTTCTGCTGTGTTAGGGATCACCTGAGTTACTCAGTGGTACTCGGTTGGTGAATGGCCTAGTCTAGAGGGCCCAAGATGGCCTTGGAAGCGATGGTGGGAAGGCGAGGCCCAGCTAAGACGGTCTACGGCAGCATCCGCACACAGCCTTTCCAGGGTAGGCATAACAGGACTTCCGGAAAGTTACATGGGCAGGAATAGAAAAGGCTAGCTTCTTCTTCTTCTTTTTTTTTTTTTTTAAAGGATAGGGAGAGAGAGAGACCGACAGAGAGAATCAACCTTTATTGAGTTTTTCACATGGCCTTCGTTGCTCTGACACTTAGTTGTGTACGTGGGTGCTGGGGTTTGAACCTGTGTACTCACACATACTGGGCAAGAGCCGTAACCACCAAGCCACCGCTCCAGCCCAAGGCTAGCTTCTTAAGACTTGGCCCCAGGGCCATCACTTCCACTGTTCCATTGATCAATCATTATGCCCACTTTGATTCAGGGGAATGAGGCAAAGACCCCGCCCCTCAATGGGAAAATAACATTTTACAATCATCCACTACGAGGATGTGTATTTTTAACCATCAAATCCTTAAATAGTTTGTTCTAAATGTTCTATGTCTTCTTGGGTCAACTTTCTAGGAAATTGTCCATTTTTATCTGTTTTCTTATTTACTACTGTCAACTAGTATGCTCAAGGAACATTTCTGGTTATGTTACCCCTGGCAGTTTTTATTTTGGAACAAGTTCCCATTAAGTTGCCCTGACTGGCATCAAACTTGGGATCCTTCTCTCTCAGCCTCCTAAGTAACTGGGCTTAGAGGTATTACAGGCCACACCCAGCCTTTTTGATTTTTTTTTTTTAAGAGAGAGAAAGACAGATTCAATTTTATTATTTTTTTCATCTGGTTTTGTTTTTCCAACACTCAGTTGTGCTTATGGTGCTGGGGTTCAAACCTGGGTTTTGCTCATGCTACTCCAGTTCCCTCCCACTTTTGATTCTTTTTTTTTTTTTTTTAAGAGAGAGTGACAGTGAGAGAGAGAGAGGAGAAAGAGAGAGAATCAGTTTTATTTAGTGTCTCACATGGCTTTTGTTGCTCAGACACTCCATTGCGTACGTGGTGCTGGGGTTTGAACTCGCATACTTATGCACACCAGATAAGCGCCGTAAACGCTGAGCCACCGCTCCAGTCCCCACTTTTGATTCTTAATGTTTTTCTGATCAGCACTGCCTCAGGTTGTCTAACAATCTCTTTTTGTTTAATTTGAAATGCCACCAATTAGATTTTATTATAAAGTCATAATCAAACAATATATAAACAGTATAATAATAAGGGGGAAATCAATGAAACAAGAGAAAACATCATATGCATCATAAGCAACTTTAGGATAGCATTATCATTCTGTAATGTCCTCTGCTTCCTTGATATTTAAAAAAAATTATAGTAGAACTACATACATAAAATTTATCATTTTGATTTTTTTTTTCTGATTGAAACGTAGGGGCATGCTTAACCCCATTTTGAGACAGGGTCTCCTTAAGTTGCTTAGGGCCTAAGTTGCTGAGGATGGCCTTGAACTTGTGATCCTCCAGTCTGACTGCAGAGCCACTGGGAATACAGGCATGCGCCACTGAACCAGGCCCATTTTTATTATTTTTAAATGTACAACTCAATGGCACAAAGTATATTTACACTGTTGCTGTCCATCACTACCCTCCACCTCTAGAAGTTTTTCCATCTTGCAAAATCGAAACTGTGTACCCGTTAAATAACAATGCTCTCATTGCCCCTCTGTGGCAACCACCCTGTCTCCTTTCGGTGGGTCGGTGTTTGTGTTTTTTGAAACTGGCATCTTTCTCTTAGCATAGCATTTTCAAGACTCATCTGTGCTGTAACATGTGTCAAAGTTTCCTTTTAAAGGCTAAATAATATTCTATTTATACATGTATATACAAACACACCATGTTTTGTTTATCCTCCCCTCCATTGAGGGACATCCTCATTTGGCTATTTTGAAAAATGTTGCTGTGAACCTGGGTGAGCAAATTCCTATTTGAAAAAATTCCTGCTTTCAATGCTTTTGGGTATAAAATTTCATTCTTTGGCCAGAAATGGAATTGCTGCGTTATATAATGATCCTATTTTAAAATTCTTTTTTTTTTCTAAGAGAGAGAGGGACAGTGAGAGAGAGAGAGAAAGAGAGAATTAATTTTACTTAGTTTTTCATGTGACCTTCATTGCTCCAACACTTAGTTGCGTACATGGTAGTGTGGGTTCAAACCTGCGACCTCGCACGTGCCAGGCAAGCTCTGCAACCACTGAACCACCATTACAGCCCCTATTTAAAAATTCTTAACAAAATGGCATACTGTTAAGTTTTCAAAGAGTCAAACTTTTGTCTTCATTGATCTTCTTGTTTGAAATACAAGTATTTTTGCTTCGTTTTTCCTTCATTTCTGTGGTTATATTTGATACTTCTCTTCTACTTTCATTGGGCTCAATCTGTTCTTTTGCTAGCATAAGTTGGATATTTAGCTTACTTATTTTTAGCCTTTTTTCTTTCCCATAAGGATTTCAAGGTTATAAACTTCTTTTTTTTTTTTTGTTTTGTTTTTTTTAAGGTTATAAACTTCTAAGTACTACTTTAGGCATATCCAAGTTTGTTTTTTAAAATCCCCGTGCCTGTTTTTTGGGGGGGTGCTGGGGAATGAACACAGAGGTGCTCTAACCCCTGCCCCCCCCTTTTTTAAGAGAGAGGGACAATGAGAGAGAGAGAGAGAGAATCAATTTTGTTTAGTTTTTTATGTGGCTTTCATTGCTCTGACAATTCATTGTGTACGTAGTGCTGGGGTTCGAACCTGCATCCTCACACATGCCAGGCAAGTGCCGTAACCGCTGAGCCACCATTCAGCTCCTCCCCAGCCCTTTTTAGTTTGTATTTTGAGACCTGGTCTCACTAAGTTGCTGAGGTTGGCCCTAAATTTGCTATCCTCCCAACTTAACCTCACAAGTCACTGGCATGACAGGTATGCACCTTCATGACCAGCTCAAGGTTTAAAATGCAGAATTTTTTTCATTTTGCCCTAAACAATTTCTTGATTTTCATTATTTCTTCACAGATTCATGTTATTAAAAGTGGACTTTAAAAATATCTATTTGTTTTAAATTTTAAAGTTGTAATTTTGGAATCATATTCTATTTCATTATTGCCAAATAATATCATCATTATAATAGAATTTTTAAAAATTTTTGTTGAAATTTATTATGATTTGATGTTTAGCCTATCTCAGTTCTCTAATATTAATATTTACTGATTTACTTATATAAGTGTATTGATCATCTATTTATTTAAGTATATATTATAACCATATAATATACACTTATTAATTCATGGTTAAAAATATTAATATTTACGGGCTGGAGAGGTGGCATGCCTGAGGACATAGGTTTGAATCCCAGCACCAAGTCAGAACAATGAAAGCCACATGAAAAACGAAATAAAAATTCTCTTTCTCTCTCTCTCTCTCACTGTCCCTCTTTTCTCAAAAACATAATATTTAATAATATCTTTAATCTGACTTTTCTAATTGCTCAGTGTAATATTCTATTTACACATGAGATCAAACTCACCAATGGTGATGCACATCCTCAATTGTCTGCTTGATTTCTCAGTTACTCAGAGAAATATATTAAACTCTCTATAAAGATGGATTTGTCCTCATCGATTGCTGCTTTACACGTTTTTATGCTGTGTTAGCATCCATTCTGGTGTAAAATGTTGGTATGTGTTATTTGTTAGTATGCTGCTATTTGATTGGCAGTTGTATTTAGTAATGTTGTTTCTACCAAAAATCTGGAAAAGGTCCTCAAAAGGTGAAGACTGTGCCTTCCAAGATTTTGAAACCCTCTAATTCAGAGCACTGAGCACTGCAGACCTCCAACCTGAGAGCCAAACATGAGAATACAGCTCTCCCATTCTCCTTCCTTTCATCAGCAAGCGCTCCCAATAGAAAACTAAGAGCAAGAGGAGGACATTAGGGATCGCTGCCTGGTGCCAGGTGGCAGCCCGAGGGAGACAGCCGGGCAGTCATTTGCAAGGCTGAGCTAAACGATTTATCCTGTTTGAACAGCTGCATCCAGACTCCGAGTTCTTTCCAGAACCCTTCAAAGCGGAAGAGCTCACTAAAAAATTTAGCCAGCTCCTGGGTCATTTCCCACCTCTGGAGTTCGAGGCTGTGTCTTTGACCTTGAGTTGGAATCAGAAGGTCTTGGCGGTTGAGGGGTGTTATGCTGTTCATTACTAACCGTTGAAGATCAAGACTTTGGCAAGGGGGAGAGTAGAGGAGCTGTGACCAGATGGCTTCACTTCCCACGGTGTTGGAAGTCTAGAGGGAAGGTGCCTGGCTGGGGGCCGTGAGCATCCCTCAAGAGTTACTCACGCTCTGAGAGAGCCACAGGGTAGTAAGAGAAGGAGCAGGAGACAGGCCTCAGCCCAGGGATAGAAGGTAGGGGAATGTTCACAAAGAATAAGAGAGGACTGGAGCGGTGGCTCAGTGGTTACGGAGTTTGTCCGGCATGCTCAAGTATGCGAGTTCAAACCCCAGCACCACATACACAATGGAGTCTCGGAGCAACGAAAGCCAAGTGAAAAACTAAATAAAATGGATTTTCTCTATCTCTCTCTCTGTCCCTCTCTCTTTAAAGAAGGAAAAAAAAAAAAAATGAGAGGGTCCAGCTACTGACCTCTCCTGGTCTTGGTTAAGAATGGGGCCTCCATCATTTTCCGGAAATTGCTGAGCCTACATGTGCCCCAAATGCTCCAGAAGCTGCCATATGGAAATCTCCTCAAAGCTCTCAGGCCAGTCCATGTGCTCTGCAGAGCAAGTTGGAGAAGACTAGACTCCAGCACCCATCATAATGCTTCCCCAGGGACGTGAAGTGCTGCTTAAACAGATGTGTTGTTCTAACAAGGAAAGGGAGAGGCAATTCCCAAGAACCCTTGTAATGCTCTGTCTTCTTTTTTTCCTTATTACTGGGGATTGAACTCAGGGCCTGGCACATGCTAGGCAAGCACCTTCCACTGAGCTCCATCCCAGCCCCCCAAGTACTAACCGGACCTGGGTCAGACAAACCAGAACAACTGTCAGACTGACTCCCTTCCTCCAGGGGTACCGGAGTTCACATTCATGGAACAAGGGCCTTCTCAAGCACCTTCCGAGCGCTGGCCACTGTGCTGGGGGACTCCACCACCTCACCTACTCCTCAGCCATCCTGTGAGGAAGGTGTCTTCCCATCCTGCAGATGGAGACACAGATGTGCAGAGGTGGCTCTTGCCAAAAGCCACAGCCCTTAGGGAGGATTTGAACACACGTCTGTTTGAATACAGAGTGTAGACAATTACTGGTCAGGGTGCTGGAGGGAAAGAGAGTAGGGAAAGACTGTCAATGAGTACAGGGTTTCTTTTAGGAATGAAAAATTTAAAATTAGGGACTGGGGCTGGAGCTCAGCGGTAGAGTAATTGCCTAGCATGGGAGACCCTAGGTTCCATCCACAGCACCTCAAGAAAACGTCCAAAATTAGTGGTAATAGTTGTGAATATACTAAAAACCACTGAACTGTACGCTTTAAAAGGGTGAATTTTATGGTGTATGGATTATATTGCAAAAAGAGACGTAAGGAGTAAAGATTGTAATATGTATGTGCATATACAATGTATAACTATATACACTAAAGAGAAGTATGCTTAATTAAAAAAAAAAAACTATAAAGACCCAAATGTTGCAGATTGTACCTTTGTATCCATAGGATGAGAAAAAATTCTAGAAGGAAATACAAAATGATGACTATAGTCTGTAAGGTAGTAGGTGATTTGATATCACAAAGTTTATACAATAAACAGCATTTCTTTTAGAATCAGAAAAACACTTATGAAAAAATAAGAATGCACTGTCTGCTAACAAGCTTCTTGTCGTTGGATACCTGCACTGTAGGGGTTTTGTCTATCACATGTCACCTAGTTATTTTAAATAAGAAATTACCATTTTACAAGACTTTCAATGTTTTCCTTTTTGGCTGGGATTGAACCCAGGACCTCATATATGCTGTGCACACTCTACCACCGAGCTATACTTATACTCTCTTTTTTTAAAAATAACTTATCCCAATCTTTATTTTGGTATCAGTCTGGGTGTTTGGGGGGAGGGGAGTCTACACTCTATTATAAAATGAACTAAAAATCCCCATACAACTTAGAAGGTATACGAGGACTCAAAGGGAAAGAAAGACACCCAAATGCTCTGATTCATTACAATGCTCTAATAAAAAAGGCAAAGACAATTCATCTAGAAGCAAACTTGACATGCTTCTCTGCAGCCAGGGCAGAAAGATGATGTTGTGACAAAACGTTCAAGAAACGATCTTACCAGGAGTCTCCAGATTTTCCTTTTTTTTTTTTTGTAAAAATGGAAATAAAACTTCAGATGTGACATTTAAAAGGTTTTGTGAATGTGCTGATTCATACTCTGAAGGCTACTGACACACGAGCCAGAACATAAATAATTCTTAGAAGGGAAACTGCCCCTTTTTGTAACCCAAGTTCAGGGACATCATGGAGGCGGGAAGCTGGCCAGGCCCAGCCCGCGGGCTCTGCAGCAGAAGCTGGCTCCTCCCACTCGCTGGCAGAGGGTGAGGGCAGTGGGAGACCGCACCAGGCTATAAAAAGCTTTGTTTTATTTCCTTCTAAGGCAACCTGAGTCACTGGGTGCTCTAGCCCCCCAGTGCCCAGGAAAAGTTCAGCTCAAATCGGAAACATGGACGTGTTTTTTCCTAAACCAGAGATGCTGACAAACAGGATGCTGCTGTCAGCTGGACTCAATCTCTTCCAGGCCCAGGGGTGGCTTCTTACTTCCGTTCTGGGAGAATGGGTCACTTAATTATCAGTTTTCCTGACCCAGGTTCCAATATTACATCATCACCTTAATAGCAAGCGTAGCCTCCACTCCACCCCCGGTGTGGAGCTGTCGAGAGTTTTGAAGTCTCAAAGGACACAGCACTCCTACGTGATGTTGCCTCCCACTTCCATCAGTCCAAAACACCAAGAGATGCCAAAGCAGGTTGGTCAGAATCCTAGGAAACCACAGGCAGAAGGACCAGTCCAAGGATCTTTTAACAAGCGGGAAATAAAAGTCCAGAGATGGGTAGGGACCTACAGAAGGCTGCAGAGGGACAAAATCAAACTCAGAGCAGAAGGCTTGTCCCAGCTCCTCCCTATGGAAGGGGAAGGGGCTATTTAAATGCTCCCTGAAGACGTGCCTCATCTTTTGGCTAAAGCAGGGGTTTACCCTGTGATCTTCTTCCTCCTTTTTAATCTCCTCACTGCTTCTGTGTGGTGGGATAGGAACCAGGTGAATCAGACAAGGAAGATTCTATTGGAAACAGGAAGTCTGGGAACTAGGATCAGGGACAGAGCAAAGGGAAAGATTTCCACACCCACCTTTCGCAGCTGCCTGCTCTGTCATTTAAAATCCCCATTTTAGTGTTTTGGCGCATGCCTGTAATCCCAGGCTGAGGAAGGAGGATTGCAAGTTTAAAACCAGCCTCACCGATTTAGCTAGGTCCTAAGCAACTTGGTGAGACTCTGTCTCAAATTTTAAAAATATAAAAAGGGATGGAACTGTGGCTCAGTGGTTAAGCAACCCTGGGTTCATTCCCTGGTATGCCCCCCAAAGTAAAATCCCCACCTTAAAAACGTATTTCTTGGTGGGTGCAGTGGTGCATGCCTGTAATCCCAGTGGCTAGGGAGGCTCAAAAGAATCACAAGTTCAAGGCCAGAGGACCTAAGCAACTCAGAGAGACCCTGCCTCAAAATAAAAGGGCTGAGGATGTGGCTCAGTGGTTAAGCACCCTAGGGTTCAATCTATAGTACTCTCCCTCAAAAAAAGTATTACTACAATTCCCAGATGACTTGGATTACATGTTAAAGTCAAAGAGAAATTAATCTGTGGTGTAAATTTTCCATGTAAAGCAAACATGGATGTACTAACCAGCCAAGAGATTTGGGTTAAAATGTCAGCTATCAACACCCAAAGTACTTCAAGCCTAGAGTCAGGTTGCCGTAAGATGGATCCGCTGAGTTGCCGGCCCCTCGTCCTCACCAGCTACGCAGGAGCCCAGGAGGAATTCCATGTGAGGACAGGCTTATCTCATTCAGAGAACAAACAGGATTGAAAACTACGCAAGCTAAAAACCTACACAGTTCGCAGGTAGAGATGAAAGGCTGCAGAAATGTTTATTGAATACAGTGCCAGGTTTATAAATAAAACTTATTTACAATTTCCATAGAGTTGGTCCCCCATCAGAGAGGTGGTTAGATCTCCAAACAGTCTGAGATTTACAGAAACCGTCCAGTACATCTCCTTCCCAATAGCCACGCTGAAGGGCAACTTCAGTAACAAATGAACCCACCACCATCTTCGCTACAGAAGTGTTTAATGAACATTTTAATAGATTTGGAGAAAGAACACACACTCTACCCATGCCACTACCTTCTTGCTCCAAGGGATAGACAGCAAAGAGTTTCTGTCTCCTACAGGACAACTTCGAGGGATTAAAGAAGGAAAATCGTTAACTGCCAGCTGAAGGGATAGAGTAAGACACATTAGTGGAAATCTAGTCACTGCCAAAAGGATAAATATTATTTAGGATATACAATAAATAATTCAAATGGTTAAGATAATTGAATGAAGAGTAGACTTGACCAAATTTACATTCTTTGTTCAGGAAGAGGTTCCCAGGATGCTAAGGGGCTAGTGAGATGCTATTCCTCTGACGTGACTGCAGCGCCAGGCCTACTGGACAGCCAATCATTCCAATATTGTTACAAGTACAGTCGGACATGCATTTATAAAGAGAATATAAAAATATGTACAATAGCTCATCTTCGATGTGTTTCAGTTGCCGAAAGACACCAATTAAAGTGTGCAAAAATTTGTCAAAAAATCAGAAAAAGCCTTCCCTGGCAACGGTGCATCAAAAGCCCATCTGAAGTATTGAGACCCATTTGCCTTGCTCAACACCTCTCCCAAACAGATGGAGAACAAAACTCTGAAAGGCTTTGCCAAGTACTCAGCAGTTTCTTATGGCAAGTCTCAGGCAAAAGCAGGATGCCAGTTCAACTAGTCACTTTATATATATAAATATATGTATATATTTATAGTCAGAAGTAGCGGCAAGTTTACAGGAAGGTGCTACCCAACTTTAAGGGTACTGCCATGAAACCAGGCTCTTTCTTCAAACTCATGCAGACTGCTAAATAAAAGCCCTACCCCTGGGCTGGTCCTGCCCCCAGATGCCAGGGGGAAAGGCTACAGTGACTCTGCTTCACCTCTGCTCCAAGCCCGAAAGAACATCATCCCCTGGCGAGCATGGTGAGTTTCTGGTTCTCAGGATCCTGGCCACCCAAGAATCGCATTTCAAAGGTAGTCTTTTAGGATAGGCTGTAGGACTATGAAAATGGAGTCCACCCAGCTTCTAGACTCAGTAAAAGGGCGAGAGAGGTTAAATTTTCAACCCCCTTTGAAACTACCAAGAGGTCTTGACCACAGGCCTGAGATGGGGACAACTGGACAATTTGACCTCCCTACCAGAAACGTCCAGGTCATTCACTTATTCAAACCAGGAGCCCTCAGGATCATCTCACCAGAAGAAAAACCCCTCGTAGGCTTGGGGAATTAAGAAGGCCAGGCCTTCATTAGTGGCCAACTACCCAGTCCAAGGACTTGTAGCAAAAGCACATGGGCTATGTGTCCTCTCCACTGCTCTGACCCACCCCTCTGGCAGAAAACCTAACAAGCTACAAAATGCCAGAAAGACGGGGAGTAGGAGAGGGAGGAGAAGCCAAGGGTCTTTAAATCAGCCCTGAATGAACCCATCTGACTGCCAAGAGCTCCTCACACTGCCTCGCTAGCAGCCTGCCACCATTCACTGGCAAAGTAAAACCACCCACACCAACACTCGGAACCGGTCTCATTGCCAAGATACAACCAGTTAACACCCTCAAAAACACAAATCCGGCCTGATTCCAAACAAGAGCACTGCACGGAAGGCAGCGTGACTGTAAGGGGGGGGCTTTTCAAATGGACAATTCCACTGCAAAACTGCTATCAGCATGTCTCGAGTTTTGGTTACAGGTTTATAATTAGACATGAAATTCACACTGGGCTGGAGTTTTACTTTCAAGCCAGAGGCTTAGCATTAGTTCTACCTGGGGGTGGTAGGCGGGGGCAAAGCCAAGTCAACTTAAAAAAAAAAAAGGAAAAAAGAAAAATGGGGATGTTAAGTATATTCATAAATTAAGAACTGAATCAAGGTGACTGGTAGTGTCTTTTAGGCATGAAGAGACTGGCTTAGAAAAGGACTACTGCTTCTACCACACACAGCGAGGATTGAATTACAGACACACTAAATCATGTCTCTTGCACAGATGGTCTCAAGTAGTTACATAAAACAGGTAATCAGCAGCACAATTGAGAACCCCTAAATACATGCTTGAGAAAGTGGGTTTTTTCCCCTTCGTTAAGACCTCTACTGCCTGAATGTAGATCAGTAAGTTACCATGGACTGCTTCCCCCCTCCCCCCAGAAAAAATGCAACTAGGCTTACACGTCCTTAAGTGTGGTAAAGCGATCGGTGGAATCTGCCTGTCTCAGGCAAGGCCTTAGGCTTGGAGGCTGGTGCTGATCTCAGAGGAAGGACGCCCACTGGGCTGTGGGCATCTAAATGTACACTGGCCTCCCCTTCAACTGCCTTGTCCCCCTTTAGATCTCAGCTTTACAAAGCATTTAACACCACTTTAAGTTAATGGTCTTTTTATTGGAAAAAAAAAAAAAAGACTAGCATTTACAACTTGGAATGGACGTAAATTGTAATTTTCTGAACAGCAATGTCGATGGTTGTGCTCAAGTCCACAGCCACAGCCTACTCTGCCGGCTCCAAGTCATGGTTCAGAAGGTTGTAAAAACAGAGAGTCCAAAGATACTCCCTTGATAAAGATTTCTTATTAAAAATTTGAGAGGTGATAGTATGACACCCATTTCACTCTTAACACAATGCAGAGAACGCTAAACCAACATTTTGCAGACATGCCACCAGGGTGTCATTGTCACCATGGGTCAGAGCACATGAAGTCCATGAGGATCATCCTACTAAAGGGGCTACAGTCTCACCAGCTCATGCTTCGCCCATCTTCTGCACATCATTCTGAGGTAAACCAATTGTAAATGTATTTTCGGTAAACCAGTTATGACAATTTATACCAACAAACTGAAGAGAACCCATCTGATAGGACTTGAATTTGTTTTTTTCATTTTTTGATTGTAATACAAATGCCTGACTGTGCTCAATCATCAAGCTGCATGCATGAAAAACTGGCCAGCCCAAACAGTGTATTAATCATCAGCAAATGGAATTTTAAGGAATCCACTAAGAGCTTCCTTATCATTAAGGTAGTACAATATTTATATTGTAAAACTGGTGTGGAGCTTGATCTTTAGGGGACAGGACTACCAACCAATACATGCAGATTTTGAGTGTGTGGACAGAAGGTACTTTTGACATTCAGTTTTGCTATATAGAAACAGAATGAATAAATGAACTTTTTTCTTTTTTTCTTTTTTTGCAAGAGGTAAGTAAAAGATTCAATTTGATTCTTCTAGAGGGGGGAAAAGTAGTTGAAAGTAGGTCTTCATTTTGCAGTCATCATCTGTACGAATTCTGAAAAGAAATAATCATAACTTTTGGTTATCTTCAAGAGCAACTTTAACAAACACAACATCTGTACTCTGCTAACAACAATCAGGGGTGTCTAGACAAACAGCTGACCTGTTTACAGATCCAAAAGTTAAGACGACTGAAAACTAAGCTACTGCAACTTAGGGTTTTACCTTCATAGTTGACTTGTCCGTCGCCATCAATATCTGCTTCTCTGATCATTTCATCTACTTCTTCATCTGTTAGTTTTTCTCCTAGGTTTGTCATGACGTGGCGTAGTTCTGCTGCGCTGATGTAACCATTTCCATCCTGGGAACATTCAGCAGTTGTCATGGATGATGGATTGGTGCAAGCAAGCAGGTCTTTGACTTAATTATGACCCCTCTCGGGTTACTGCCAGCTTTGCTAACACTTCTTCCCCATCTCCAGTTTCCACCTCTACCTACTAAATACATAGCTCGCACAAATAAAGGGGAATTGTTTGTTAGGGCTTTTTCCAGTCACAAATACTGAAAGTAATAATCAAAGGTGGTTTAAAATCCCTATTATGCCTCCCTCCACTCAGCCAACAAGATTACTAAAGGCTCAGGCAGTTAGGCTGAGAGTTCCACCTCTAACCGACTGCTGCAGCTATCAGAAGTGACAGCCAAAAACTGTCTGCAACGCAGACGGAGAATTACCTTGTCAAAGACTCGGAATGCCTCGCGGATTTCTTCTTCACTATCTGTATCTTTCATTTTTCTAGCCATCATAGTCAAAAATTCAGGGAAGTCAATGGTGCCATTACCTCAAAATAAAAAACAAAAGGCTCGTGTAAGATAAGCACTGTGTTAACACTGCCGGGCAGTAAGTAACACTGTGCCACTGCGGGGCACAGTAAGCATTTGCTAGAACAAGCTGGCTATTTTATTAGGGTCAACCTTTTATAGACCTAAAGTATTCAAATACTTCACAGGACAAATCTCACCTGACTCAAGTTAATCATCAGTGCTCAAGGCAGCACTGAAAGACACAAAGGAAATTAACTGTAAGCCTGCACTCTCGACCAAAGGGAGCCGGACAGTTCAAGGGAAAGCAGCCCACGACGCTGCAGGGACAATCTTCCCACGGGCAAGGCAAGCACTCTCGATTGCCTGCCCTGAGCTGAGGACATCACTCAGGTTTAATGCTCCCTGGGATAATGATGCCAGCAACACACAAACTGCTATAGGGGAGAAAAGGAAAATCCGAGTGGGATAAATGGCCATGCCACGGGCCACAGTCATCTCTGGGTACCTTTTTCAGCCACACTATAAGTCAGCTCATCATTTTTCTCCACAAGTCTTTCTTTTTTTGGTGCTAGGAACTGAATCCAACCATTCTATTTAAAACACAATTAGGCAGCTTGACACAACTTCTCCCGTACAATCTGGGGGCCAAGTGCATCTCTTCCATCCCCCAACCTGATTTCCCAGAGTTTACACAAAACTGAAGGGAGTCACCTCTGCATTCCTAGATGGCCAATCCCTTTAGCAGTCAAACTAGACTGAACTATGGACAGTTTCTTTTTCCAAAATGGTATTAAGGATGAAAACAATCTTTAAAAGTAACTAACATGCATTTGTCAAAGAGCTTAATCAAAAAGCCCTGCTTCTAAATGTTTTACATAATTCTACTATGTCATGTTATGGTACCATAATTTTCTAAATGGCTCTCATCAGGTTAATCATCTGGAAAGTCTAGACCCAAACTGCTTATTCTTAGTTTAGCTTTTAAAAATGTATTATGTTCTACACTCTTATGTGTACATTAGTATATGATTTACAAAAATTCTGGGATCACTGGGTGTGAAACTCAAAATCTGTTTACTTATAGGTGAGCAATGGGAGAGGTTGTCCACCAGAGGAGCCTGGAGGGATGGACAGTCAACCGCTACGGGGGTGACTGCTGCTTCCTTCCGGCTGTGCACCGTCCGCTACTTCTCCTTCTCTTGGGCTCTGCACTCTATTCCCTACAGTCACCACACACCCGACCTGCCAGCCTCGTGACACTCTTCAGCAAACACCCACAGCTCACACTCTACTAAGTCCTCTGATAACTTCTAAGAGTGCTCTTCCCCACTGCACTTGAGGGACTCTCCTCCTCTTAGGGATAAGCAGCTTTTTAAACAGCACATCCTACGGCTATTTTACTCCCCCTACGGGCCTCACTGCAGACTCATGGGACAGTGGTAAAAAGATTTGAGCTGTAGGTCACGGCAAGCAGAGAAGAACAATACAGTGATCTGATCCAGGAAACATTCTAGACAATGAGCAGGGGGAGCGGCAGGCCCATAATCTTCTATTTTAATGTCAGTGGCTTTAAGTCAACCACAGAAACAAACTGCCCATGTGCTTTGCTCCGGGGACCTGAAAGACAATCCTGTAACATGTCTGAACTTGAATTACACAAGACCGGCATTCATTCACAGTTCTAACGCCCTTACCGTCAGCATCTACTTCGTTGATCATATCCTGCAATTCAGCTTCTGTTGGGTTTTGACCCAGTGACCTCATGACGGTTCCAAGTTCCTTTGTTGTGATGGTGCCATCACCATCTTTATCAAATAGGGAGAAAGCTTCCTTGAATTCTGAAAACAAAAGTTTACCCTTTAGAATGAATGTATTTACCCAGTCCAGTCACAATACAAATCTCCCTGGGGCTTGCCAAAGTAAGTCTTCCAAGTTGTGTAGTTATCAGAAACCACCTAGTCTTTATCTACTAAAATAAAGACCATAATAGTCATGTTGGTATGACCTTCACAACAGCCCATAAAGCAAACACTGCTCCTGGTAACCAGTTCCACAGAACCACAATAACCTCACATTTTTAAAAGAAAGTTAAGCTTCAATGAGCTTAAAATTAGTCCTAAATTCAATCTGGCAGGAACAGATTGGTCCACATGGTCCCTTTAAATTCCCTTTGTGTTACATTTCTACAGACCTAAGAACATCTTGCTTCACAACAACATAAAAAAGTTACTAGAAATGTATATTCCCAGGGCTGGAGAGGTGGCTCAGCAGTAAAGCTCTTGCCTGGCATGCACCAGGGCCCGGGTTCAATTGCCAGCACCACAAACACAACTGTCAGAAAACAACAACAACAAAAAAAAAATCAGATGAAAAAATAAAATTAACACTTGCTTTCTCTCTTAAAAACAAAAATGTACATTCCCAGGAAGCCAACATGCTCTCTCTATAATACAGAGCATTTCAGAAGCATTCCTGGTTCCCTGAAGAAAAGCCATCTCAAAACAAGTGCTCCAGGGAAATTAAAGAGCTAAAATGTAAAAAGGAGAATCGAATGAAAACAGAAGGAAGACCAGCGGAGGAAAAGGGCCAGGAAGAGGGGAAAAGGAACTAGAGAATGAAATGACCAAATCATGTTATATGCATGTACAAATATGCAACAGTGAATCCCACTATTATGTAAAATTGTAATGCATCAATTAAAAAAAAACAGAAAAAGGGCTAAAATATAAACTAATGTAACTCACTTTCCAATTACTCTGTTGATCCTAACACTCATTTCTATCCATTCCCATTTATTTTAGAACACCAAGCAAAAGCTTTCATGGTGAATTACTAAAAGACTCATGACATAGAAATGTAAACTCAATTTCTGAATAGCAAGCTGGGTGCTGTTGCATTATTTGCAAAGCCATGCACAGGGTGAAGCACAGACACTCCGGAGTGCAACAAGTAGGCAAGTTCCACTCCCCACTGTTCCATCACTAAAAGACTAGCCAGGAGGAGTAACACCTGACCTAAATGCTTCTCCTTACTGTTTTCATTTAAATAAATTCTTCAAAAACTGCTCAGATTGTAGGGCGGAAGGGACAGAAGAGTCACAAAAACTGAGTCAGAACCTAGTTCCAGCCTCCCAGGGACTCCCGGAGTCATCAACTTACCAGCAATCTGTTCTTCAGTCAGCTGATCAGCCTACATGGAGAAAGAAAGGGTTATAATTCAATGAGTTTGGCTGATATCAATATACTTCTTCCAATTACCCTTTTAATATAATCTTTCAAAAGTCAATCTTAAAGTCATTATCGTTCAGCGAAGGTGATAAGAACAGAGGAAATCGTTTAACAGCAAAACAATGACAAGAAGGAACATGTGCTCCCTTCAGATTTTCTTTTCTGGCCTACAGATCGCAGCATGCACTGTGGTCTAAGAAGGGTCAGTCCATTCTAGGAAAAATGGCACCTCTAGTGGCAAAAGGCCCCATGCAGGAGTAGCTGCTGCTGCCGCAGGCTGAGACAGAAGAGCGCCACCTACTGTGCCAGGGACACTGCAGTTTCTGCTCTTAACCAAGGGACACAGCCCAATGTTGCTGCCACCGCAGCGCAACACCACGATCCTGTCCAGGAGATGACTTTTAGTGCACCTTGTGCATTACTTTGGGCCCTCAAAATCTCCAAACTGGTGTTACATAATAGCATTGGGTTGGATTAACAGGCTTTTATACCCTTTTATGAGAAATAATTAAGTAGAAAAAATAAATGTACATCAGTGGCTTACCCCGCTAGCTTCATTCCCATGTAATAAATGCTTTTCAATCATTTAAATTAAGCAGTTATTTGTTAAAAGCCTACCATTTACAATGGCTAATGCCTTCGGTCAAATTATCCTATAATTCAGAAGCCGGGGAAAGAATGGAACCGTCTTTCAATAGTCGTGTTACTAGACTACAAAAACGAAGTACACAAAAAACTACACAAATTACGAGACTATACTCCTCTTTTCTGATGAAAAGCAGTAAACTACTAAATTTCCTGGCATTTACCTTAAGAATGACATAAGAGCTACTCACAATAAACACTTCATTGGAGGTAAATCTCACTTGCATTATTCGGTCTCTGAAACACTGAACCAGTGCTCCCCGCCAGGGGTATTTGAGAACAAGTAAAACTAATATGCATTCAGTTACAAAACAGGTCCTAACAGAAAGCTGACAGCACTAAAGTTCATTCTTTAAAGTGGGAACTTTCACAGTAGGAATGGGGTTCCAATATATTGAGAGGTGGGGAGAGGTGGTTTATTTTTTACAAATTATAAATAGGTCTTCCCTCCCTGTTAACCCAGTCACAGAAAACTACTTTACTGTAAATCAAACGAAGGAGGCTCGATGATTTATGTAACGCCGGGCAACGTCTGATATTAACAGGAAGAGTAAACAAATTGCCCCCTCAACTGGGGAGCACACTCCCACTTCCCCGCAAAACTCTCTTGTTAGAAAGTTATCAAGAATATCTATCATCCTGACAACGAAATCCACTTGCCCAAATCCTGTTGGCCTTGGGGGCAAAGGCGTTCCAGAACCCCTGCCAGGAACCACCACGCCACCAAACCAGAAAACGCTGCCGGTGATGTCAGCCCTGCCCAAAGGAGGAAGGGGACTGTAGAAAACACACCCAGCGAGGCGCATAGTTGCACCTGGCCATCTAGAGGCTGCAGAGAAAGCGGAAACGTGGAGGGCATCTCCTTGCGGACTGGGAAGTGGAGTGGGCCAAGGGAAACGCAGGGCCAGCGGTCGCACAGGCGCGCGCGCGCCCACGGGCAAGAAGGTGCGAGGGGACCCCAAGGCGGGGGACGCGGCCTGTCCCCAACCAGGGCTACCCCCCACTCCTGGGTCCCGGCTGACCCGCACCTCCCACCCACTTCTGCTCCCACAGGCGGCGAGCCCTCCGCACCCCCGCCTCCTCGCGGAGCAGAAACTTTGCGTCTCTAATGGAAACGAGCCGCGCGCCAGCTCCCTCCTCCCCCGCCCCCCCCCGCCCCAATTAGTGCGAGCCGAGCGCCTCCCGCGGGAGGGGGCCTCCTGGCGAAACCAGGCGCTCGCAAGCCTCTGCCACTGCACGGGGCTGGGGGCCGCAGGGGTGCGGAACAAGGAGACACGCGCCCAAGTCATACCGTAGGGCCCCGCCCGGGCGCTGGGCAGCCGGCCCGACGCTTCCGCCCTCTCCGCCCCCCACCCCTCGCCTTCCTGCCCCCACCCCACCCTTCCCCGGCTCCTTCCTTCCCAGCCCACGCCCGCGCCGCGCCCCCCAGGAGAAAGGAGGGGACAGCGGTCCAGGGAGGGCACCCAAACAGGGTCGGCTGGGGGGATCGGCCGCAGACTGCGCCCTAGACCCCGCGGCCAGAGCAGTTTGCGCCACCGGCTCTTTCGGATCCATTCATTCTCCGCTGCCCGCCCGACCCGCCGCCTTCACGGCTCGGACGAACCGAGGGGAGGGCGTCAGTGTCCCGGGGGCCCCGCCCGGCTTCCCCGCCCAGCCCCCCCCCCCCGGGCCCGAGCCCGAGCCCAGGCGCAGCGCAGCAGGCAGCCCGGGTGCGGCGCGCTTGATGCAGTGGGTGCGGGGTTGGGGGAGGGGGTAGATGCGGAAGGCCCCGGTGCAGCTGTGGCCGCAGCCCCCAGTCCACAGACAGCTCACGACCAACTCCAGTTCCAAGGGGTCCAAAATTAAAGGATCCCTGGCAGAGAAAAGCAAGATGCAAATCCGAAATGCATCCTTCTTCACTGCAACTACTGCGTAACACGGAGCAGAGGAAAAAAACCCAACCGAGGGGGAGGGAAAAAAAAAACCAAAGACTTAACTAAAAATCTGCTAATCTTAGGCAGTTGCTAAGACAGTGTTTGTCGCTCCTGACCTACCATGGTACAAGTGAAGGGAGGAAGAGCCGAGGAAGCGAGAGTGGCTGCACCAGCGCAGTCGCTGTGTCGGCAGGGGTGCCTCCGCTGCTGCTGCTGCTGTCGCTGCTGCTGCTCCTACTGCTGCTGCTGAGGCGCGGTGTGCGCTGCAAGAAGTGCTACCGCCTGCGCTACCGCCGCCCGACTGCGAGTAACGGCGCAGCTTCCACGAGACTCCCAGCACCACTGCCGGAGCGCGAACCTGCGTGCCTCAGTATATATACGGCGCGCGGTATCCCTCCGCCGCGGCGGGGCCGCTTCGCGCAGGGCGGTGCGGCGACGGCCGGGCCTTTGCGCTTGGCCCCGCCCCCCAGCTCCTCGAGCCTCCCGCCGCCCCCTGAGCGCCGAGCCTGGGGGTGCGGACCGCAGGGGGTCGGGGAGGGGCGTGCCGTCTGGGAGCAGGTGCTGCGGGGGGTCTTCCAGAGCTGTGCTACCTGGGCTGCGGCGACAAGCAACATCTGCTGAGCCCGACCTGGGTGCGTCCCTGGGCTGCCAGGGACCACTCCTCACCCAGCACCTCCCACCTGTGTAACTCCTCCACCCTGCGCCTCTCCAACCGCTCCCCTGGGGCAGCAAGGTCACTCTGGTCCCTACACCACGCTTTCCCTCGCAATGCTTGCAGTTTCCGGAGCTGCAGGAGGTCCTGGGGCTGGGGGCAGCCGCGGGAAAGTGGCGGCAGAGGAATTGATTGCACACCTTTAGCTGCTGAGAAGAGAGCTCTGCGGGGCCCTAGGTAGTCGACCTTGTGGACGAAATTGGTCGGATGTTCTGCTTCTCACATTTTGGAGAACCATTTGAGGCACATTATATAGGCTCAGTTGCTAAATCCGTGTATGCTAAATCAGTCTGAATATTTTTTATGTTTCCAGTAATTTTCTAGCAGGCCTGAATATTTCTCCCCTACTGTTTTGTTCTCTTTTTGCTCTGGCAAATACTATTCAGTACTTGTTTCCAGTCTTTCTAAAATTAATTATGTAGCTTCTGTATATCTTAAAACCCACGCTTAAATTTTCCGTAGTTTTCCTAGTCCTGAGAGGGACCAAATTCTTTTTTCATAAATCCACAAAAACAAACAAACAAACAAGTTAGAATCCCCTAGGTTACAGCTGGAACATACAACCATTTGCCTCTTGTACAGAGCGCTAGATGTCCTTTCACCTACAATCTTGATTATATTCCTTTAAAAATGATACTTTAATCTTTAAATCACCACTGTCATCCATTCTTCTGTAAACTGGGGAAAGAATCATTTCATTTCTTAATTTGAAGCCCTGGAGTTGTAAAAATCGGGACAAAATGCTGCAGTTTCTTTTCTTGCCAAGACAGAACACAGAATTTGATCTTTGTTTACAGGGCCGGGGGGGAAGTTGCAGGTTATCGTGTGCTTATTCTTTCAGAGAATATAGCGAGCTGTGCAATTAACATGCTCTGCTAAGAAAGGGCTTTGCTTGGTTATGTTGGTTTTCTGGCTTTGACAAAGACTGCAGAAAGATGCTTTAGAAGAATAGATACTGAGCACACACTGCAAACGCCACAGACTTCTTGGGATAACCTCAGACTTTGTCAGCATCTGCAGAGCTGGGCTTACTGATGGTCTTTCTGGAATGCCAAAGAAAGGGTGAGCCTACTGTAGAGGCTGCAGCAGCAAGCCAGGGAATGTGCTGCCTTCCCTGTGCAGACCTGAAAGACATTTTCCACAAATCAATGCGCAAAATAACACTGCACCGACAGAAGAGAAAAGGGACTGATACAAAGTCAGTTTTAAAATACCCAATAATCCAGTGAGTTACATGGCAGGATGGCCAAAGTCATTATTAAAACTGCTCTGTTCCTAAAGGAATTGTGTTTAATATTGAGGAACCACTAGCTTCTGCTGGTACTCCATGCCAAGCAATTTTGATTAAATTGCTACCAACTATGATTTTGAAAACCTGCCATTTTCTAAAATAATATTTTTTTCCTTTTATCATTTAACCTTATTTCACCCAAATAAAATACCTTGAAACTTGTCATGACTTTACATGGCTAAAACATGTACATTTCAGGATTATTTCAATTGGGATAGTAAATTTTCTTTTTCTAATTCTTCATATTATATACATGAGTTTTCCTTTAGGTAATTCTTTAATGTATCAAAGCACATTCTTCCTTTCAAGTCTAGTGGCTTTGTAATGAGGTCATGCTTTACAGTTTTATTGCTAGTTTGACACACTGTAGCATAAGAAGGTCAAGTGACTTGCCCACACTCTTACCAGGAGTCAGGGATGGGGTGTGAGAGAGCTCTAGCCCTTGCTCCTGGGCTCTACTATTAGATTGTATATCAGTGATACCAGTATCTGAAAGTTTTAAAGGCATAATGCTAAGGATTTGTGTATTTCATAGAGCAGATTCTTCTGATTAATTTAGAGTTCATTGGATTTTTTCATTATCAAATAGACTCCTTCAACTGAATAAGCTTCCTAATTTGTGACGAGATCAGCAATCAGAAAAACAAGCCACATTATGATAATATAATTTACTGAGAACCCAAGAGCCTATGGAACATTCTGTGATGTTTAGAGAAAATGCTTCTATATGAAATTATTTAAATCAAATAATTTTAAATGGAAGAAAGATGTGAATGCAGCCCCAAGCCAAGAATCTCAAATATCATTTCTCTCACTAGCCAGATCATATCACCTGAGACCCAGAGAAAGAACACAAATGTAATAATTGTACATAACCATAGGTAAAACAATAGGTTTGTGCTTGATCTATAAGTTCCTTCTGGTTATAAAACCCTGTATCTCTGTATATGCATGTCATATGTATGCTTTATATATATATATATATATATATATACACACACACACACACATATACATATATATGCATTATATACATAAATTAAAAAGTACACATGTTGAAGATGAACAGGGCAAGTAGAGAAATGGAAATAATTTAAAATGATATTTACTGAGTGTTGATTGTGGCCAGGCCCCGTTCTCAATGTATTATTTCATCCTCCTACCCATCTGGTGGTGAGGCAGGTACCATTTTTATCTTTTATAGGGAAACTGAGGCACTGAACAATTCAGTGACCTGCCTAATTTAACCCCCAAATCTAGCTGAGAACCCAGTCCTTTACATATCATACCATAGCTATCTCTTGTAATTTAACAGAATTTAATTTAATTGAGGGGGAAGGGGAAGTTCAAAGGTTAAAATTAAGATTTGTTTTTTACAGTGCTACTTTTATTTTTTTTTTTAAAGAGAGTGCAGTGAGAGAAAGAGAAAATTTTATTTCATTTTTCATGTGGTCTTCACTGCTCCAAGACTTTGTTGTGTACATGGTGCTGGGGTTTGAACCCTTATACTTGCGCTTGCTGGGCAAGCACCATAATCACCAAGCCACCGCTCCAGACCCACAGTGCTACTTCTTACCCAACAAATATAGTAATACCTCTGTCTCCCACACAAGGAACACAGTGTGGAAGAAAACGAAAGCAAAACATTTACTTTGTGATGCTTTCTAACTGAAAAACAACTCACATTTTGCCTCTGAGGCCTATGGAGGTAGTGAGACCTGCTCAGTGTCACACATTCAGTTGACAAGTCTACACTTTCATCAAAGGAGGTGACTGATGGCTCTTTAATCCCAGCCTGGCTCCTCAGGCCAAGTAACTCTCCAGGTATTTTAAATTTCCCTGAAATAAAACCTGATTTGAAGGCATCAATTAATACAAAACAGAGGTATACCCTTCCCTGACTTTCACTAGTATATATTCAGAGAATAAATTATTTTTTTTAAGAGCGAGGGACAGCGGGAGAGAGAAAGAGTATCAACTTTATTTAGTTTTTCATATGGCATTTGTTGCTCCAGCACTTCTTTGTGTTCATGGTGCTGGGGTTTGAACCTGTGTCCTTCCTTATGCCAGGCAGCTCCATAAGCACCCAGCCATTGTTCCAGCCCAATATTTACATTTTTATTTTTATTTTTTATTTCTTTTAAAGGAAGAGGGATAGAGTCGGGGAATCAATTTTATTTAGTTTTTTATGTGGCCTCCATTGCTCAGCAGTTATGGGAAGACACGGATATTCTTTTGAGAAAATGTATGTGTATGTGTGTGTGTGTGTGTGTATAAGTGTGTGTGCATGCACACACACACAGGCATCTGGGAGAAAAGAGGTAGGTTGGTTTCTTTGATGGTAAATAACCAGTTTAAACCCACTCACAGTCTGTAGCTATCATGTCTTCATGGCTGAGTTATCAGAGGCCTCAAGAAGTGTATAAAGCCAAGCTGGCGCTGCTCTCTGGAGCTGTTTCCAATCTTCTCCTGCCTCTCCACTGCCCCCTCCTCCGGCCTGTGGGGCAGTAGCACTCAGCAATCCCACTCTGGGATGCTCTGCCTCACTATCCCCAGTCTCCAGAACAGGGTCTTATAGCTTGTGTGTAGACTCACCTCTCATTAAATTTTACATGAGACTGTTATAAAAGATTGATCATCTCTATCAACGAACAATACACTCATTATTTTTCCACATTAAATTTTGCTTTTATCTTTATGGATGAATCTATAGGAAAGGAATCAAAGGACGGAGGATTCTTAGATTACATTTAGCATTGAAAGTATGTTACCATCCGAACATAATAAGCAAGGGTTAGCCATGACTATTACCACGAAGAAAAATTCTATCAATTTTAGGAGGTAGGGTTCAGTGCTCCATGAGTCTCAGGGTCAAGGAGTCGTAGTCAGACTAACTGGCCTGCCATATGTTCAGCTTGCAAAGGACATCAGTATATTCAGTTAATGGCCCAATGTGCAATATTTCCAAACAGTACCATTTGCCTTGCATGGTGTCCCTCATTCTTGTTTTTTAAACAACTCTTCCCTTTGTGTAGTAGAGACACATCTTGCTCTATATTCACAGGGTTTGTGCTTGTTTTGCTAGTAGCTGTGGTGATGGATTTACCCTCATCCATTCGCTCTCTAGCCAGGCCACCCTTGTGACCAAGGTCATGAATATGCAACACAGCAGGTTGGGATCAGGGATAGAGAACCAGAACACAGCAAAATAATTGGCCATTAATAAGACTGGACATGTGACTTAGATTTCATTATCTCCGTGCTTTAACCAGGAGCTCTTAAATTACCAACAGTCAGTGGTTATACAGACTTATGCACTGAGGACGTGAAGTCAGAGAACTAAATACCCAGCAGGATAAGATCATAGTCTTGTGCTTTCATTGTTTACGCTAAATTCAGTTTGATCAAAATAAATGCAGCTGACCTATTGAGCAATGTATTCTTTAAATCATATTGTTTTGGAAATACTTAAGCTACCATTTTTCCTAATTATTCCAAAAGCTAGATATAAAAGTAACTTTAATGAGCATCCAAATGATGACCAGTAACTTCTTTTTTTCTATTTTGTGGGCTGGAACAGGGATTAAACCAAAGACCAACTTTAAGACTTATACGGGCTGGAGAGGTGGCTCAGTGATAGAGCACATGCCTGGCATGCGTGAGGACCTGGATTCAAGCCCTAGCACCATATACGCAACTAAGTGTCGGTAAAACAAAAAACAGATGAAAAAATATAAAACTAACTCTCTCTCTAAAAAAAAAAAGGACTTATACATGCAATAATAGGCATTTAGCAGCTTACAAATGACTTAACAACTGTTCAAGTGATGGATCTGTGGCCATGGTAGTAAAGGGAATAGCAGGTTTTGGGGTGACTCAATTTGTCTATAGAGCACAGCACAAATTGGTACTTTCACTAAGGTCCCAATACACAGAAAACTGGACTGTAGTGATGAGTCCAATAACCGGAGCTGATTGTGGATTTTATCAAAGAATTGGCCTTACCAACTGTAAGAGAGTTAAGATTGAATTAATAACTGTGGTTTGGTTTTCAATCATAATGAATAGACTTTATCCTGCTTTCTAGAGCAATACAGTCCATTACAGTAGCCACTAACTGTGTGTAGCTATTTGGATCAAAATTAATAATTGAGTTTCTCATTTAGCTACCCACATTTTAAGTACTCAGTAGGCCCATATAGATAGTAGTTACATATCAGACAGCACAGAACATTTCCACTGTCACAGAAAGCCCTATTTGACTACACTGTTCTAGAGACTGGGGTTTTTTTGTTTTGTTTTTGGTGCTGGGAGTTGAACACAGAGCTTCATGCATGCTAGCCCAAGTCTCTACCCACAAGCTGTATCCCTAGCCCTAGAGATTTCTGAAAAGGAAATATCCATGTATAATCCAGATCTGCAAAGCTGAGGATCCCAAAATTTTAAATACCACATCCACGATTCTTTGTTTATCCCAGTGAACTGTGTCCCTTTTGATCCACGGAACATACCGCTACCAGGTTAGTTTCAACATGTCACTCCCCCTACTCAAAAACCTTTAGTGGCTCCCCAGTTCACACAGCAGACGCAAACAAAAGTGTTCATTTTCAGCCTTGAAAGCTTTCAACAAGGGGTTGGGGATTTAATTCAGTGGCAGAGCACTTGCCTAGCATGTGCAAGGTCCCGAGTTTGGTCCTCAGCATAAAAAAAAAAAAAAAAGAAGAAGAAGAAGAAGAAGAAGAAGCCTTCAACAATCTATTATTCTATTTTTTCAGCATTACTATCCTTTATTATTCCTCAAATACGAGTTCTTTGCTTCAGACCAACCAGTTTTTTCTCTATTCCTTGAATATATATCACGCCCTCCCAACTCATTGGCTTTTCCATGCTGTTCCCAGTGTCCAAAATGCCTATCCATATCCTTGTTACCTACCTACGTCCTTAATACCCAGTTTAAAAAAACCACATCTTCCAAACTTTCCCAGTCACTACAGCTTCAAATAAACTTTCTCTCTTCCGAATTCCTCCATCTCTTGTCCATTTCTACCTGATAGAAGTTTTACATGATCTTACCTCCTCAGCTAGGTAGTAGCAGGATTTACCATCTTATATACTTTGAACTCAGCATAGTACTGACCCAGTAAATACCAACAGATTATTTAATGAATTAATGTTGAACTCAGTTTACTCCTATGACTGGAGAGAATATTAGAAGCAATTTTCAAAAACAAAACAAAACAAAACAGGGAAAGGGATCCCTTGGCTTTAATGAAGAACCACCACCCAAAGCCAGTCTTCCTGGATTGGGTAGCAGGCCCACACCTCCCAGAGGACATTCTTGACTGTTCCTGCTTTAACCCCATCTGGTACCCTCTACCGTCCTGAGCAAGTGCGTCTCTGGGCTGATCCACCCTTCTTTGGCAAATCTCTCCACGCTTTCACATAAGTGGCTCCATTGGTCCTTCTTGTAAGGGAGGAAATACAGCTGAGGGGAGTTGTACTTGAATAGAAAAACTCTGTTTAAATCCAGTGAAGATGCTTTTTTGAATTTTATTCATTCTAACTAGAAACTCTGAGTCATTGACTAATAAACCAAGTCTAGGCATCACAACAGGATGATTGAATCATTTGGTCCCTGAAAAGATCGACCTTGCTGAGGGTTTTCAAGTTGTACAAGTGCGCATCAGTGGGGCTCCATGCCCTTCTCACATTCTCCTCCATAAACCAAATGAATGGACAGAAATTTTGACCTATTTCAGCAAAAGATTACTCAAGCTCTGCTAGACAAAAACATTTCCCCAAAAGAGGAAAATGTTCTATATTATATTGGCTAGGTTAAATGGCTGTTTCCTTGGTCTAGCCACGTAGACTCAGCTACCTCGTCTGTAAAACTGGTATAATGATAACTCATCTCAGGGGCTTAGTGTGAGGGTTACGTGGGGAAAAAAGTATTGAATTGGTTTGTATACAATCACATAGACAAATATAAGGTGTGATTATGTATATTGTTTGACACATCAGTATGCTAGATATGGCAGAGTAGAAATATACTCAGAAGGCAGAAAGGGACTTGACAGTGGGAAGATCCTAGGAGGTGTCCCATCACTCCGCACCCCAACAGGCCTGTGCCAGGGGTAATAAGCCCTCCACAGCCTCACTCCCTCCACCACTCCTACAGGCTGCCGCTGAGTCCCCACCGTCTTCTAGAGCAGCCTAAGAGATTTGTGACTCAGAACTGATTTATAGTTTCATGTTTCACTGCTCTAGCTTTTTCCTTCCACACAAAGTTTCAGAGTTGCACCTGCCTCACACAAAGTTTGAAACGCAGAAAATGACTTCAAAACTCAGCTGCAACAAAACACATATATAAGCCTCTAAGCCTTTTTTTTTTTTTTTTTGGCAGTGCTGGGATTGAACCTGGTGCATGCTAGACACATGCCCTTCCACCTTTAGCCCCTTTTCTTTCTTTCTTTCTTTCTTTCTTTCTTTTTTTTTTTTTTTTGAAACAAGATCTTGTTAAATTGCTCAGGCTAGCCTTGAACTTGCGATCCTCCTGCCTCAGCTTCAGCTTCCCAAGTAGCTTGGATTACAGATGAGGCCCACGAATCCTATTTTTAAAAGGTCTGTTGGTATAGTGATTCAAATAGAGGCATTTCCAATTTTTAAATCCTAGAAAAAGGATGGGAAACTGATAAAAAGGTATTCAGCAGTTTGTACCCACAAGAGTTTTGCACGTGAGTGTTCTTTGTGGTTTGTACCCACATTTCAGCCTGGGCTCGCCGGTAACACCATTGGTTCCCACCAAGTCATTCTTACTTTCTAAATCTTTGCTTGTAAACGTCTGCTAAGCAGCCAGCTAGGTTAAGGGGTTAGCATGCTGTAGAACAAAGTGTTTCTTTCTGTGAAAGAGCACTATACGCTAAACAAGTCCAGTCCTACCTGTTCTAATCACCTGAAGAAAACCAAAATTTAAGAAAAGGCCTAAAAGTTGCATAATGACAAATGAAGATCTAGCCATGATTATTCTTTATTGGAGTTTTCAAAACCCTAAAAGATACTCCAGAATTTTATACAAGAATGATAACTGTGAAGAGCTAGGTTCCTGTTTATTTGTTTGTTACTCCTTTTAAAAAATAAGCTTGTTTGAGCTCTTGTGGGAATAAGAAAAGGAAGCGCTGTCAGACAGAAGAGAGAGTAAGGAAACTATGGTAAGGCATAACAACAGGAAAGTGTCAGCAACTTAAATAAAGGTCAAAGATTTTAAACAAGCAGTATAGATAAGGTCCAGTGCAGAGAACAATTCCCGCAACAGCCAATCCCTAAATGGAATAACAAAGTCCAAAGAAAAGTTGCCTCAGGATTTTCCATAGTCACCCAGAGGCCCTGCGGATGATAACGTTCCTCTACTCTCTCTATTACAATTGCTCTTGCATTAAAATGCTTTCAAAGGTCAAAGGAAAGAGCAACACAGATCCTGCTCTGTCCCTAACTCTGCATCCCTAATCACTTCTCAGGATTTAGTTTTCTTACCTACAAAATGGAAAAGTTGGACCACATGGACTTTCTCTGGTTTCTCCCGGATTTAGCATTTCATGATCCTAAATATTTTGCTTCTGAACTTTGTAGAAATATATACAGGTAAGGTCAAACAGGACTCAACTGCAGGGTTACGTCCTCATGTAAATGTTAACAATTGGGATCATTATAGAATTCTTACTTTGTTGAAGGAAACTTTTTTTTTTTTAAGAAAGAGAGAGAGAGAGAAAAGGAAAGAGAAAGAGAGAATCAATTTTATTTATTTTTCCATCTGGCCTTTGTTTTTCCAACACTTAGTTGTGTATGTGGTGCTGGAGTTTGAACCCAGGTCCTTGTGCTTGCCAGGCAAGTACTCCAATCCCTGAGCCACCACTCCAATCCCATGAATGATACTTGTATAAAATACTTAGACTAAACCATGTCTACTCAAACTGACTGATCAATCCTTACATTTATTCTCCAAAATTAAAAAAAAGAGAGAGAGAGAAATCAAAGGCTGGGTAGAGGAAATTATCTCTTTCCAAAGACCAGAAAAGCAACAACAGGTGGGGAAAGGGAGCAATTTTGTTTGTGTGAGTCAGATGATATTTAAAAAAAAAATCATTTCCTTTTAAATCTTTATATTCTTCAAAGAATGTACTCAAATACAAAGAAGAGCTTTGAAATCAACTCTGATGTTTAAGAAGTTTTATTAATGTTCCATAATGATTACACTTCCTTACTTTAAAAATAAAAAGTGGAGGGGCTGGAGTGGTGGCTTAGCAGTTACAGCGCTTGCCTGGCACGCGCAAGGATGTGGATTCAAACCCCAGCACCACATACACAATGAAGTGTTGGAGCAACAAAAGCCACATGAAAAACCAAATAAAATTGATTCTCTCTCTCTCTCTCTCTCTGCCTCCCTGCTTAAAAAAAAAAAAAAAAGGTGGAACACGTCTGTAATCCCATGGGAGGCTGAGGTAGGAGGGTCCTAAGTTCAAGATCAGCCTCAGCAAAACTTAGTCCCTAAGCAACTTAGTGAGACCCTGTCTCAAAATATAAAATAAAAAGAACTGGGATGTAGCTCAGTAATAAAGTGTCCCTGTGTTCACTCTCCAATTTGAAAAAAACATGGAGACAACTCAAATGGAGAAAAAATTGTGGTGAAAAAAGAAACCATATCATCTACACAGTAGATTTTCAGTAAATATTGGTTGATTCTCTTAGAAGTCAACAGACCCCTTCCAATCTACCACTGACCTAAAAGTGAATAAAATTGTTCATTCGTTGCATTAGTAAACCTTTACTGAACTCCCAGAATGTAGAAGGAAATTTACTTAACGCAGAGGATGTAAGCACATATGGACCAGGCCCTGTCATTAAGGAGCTCACAATTTAATGAACTAATTACTAAAAAACAACAGATTTCATACATGCTAGGATTGAAATAATATGCCCCAGGAATATTATTTAGATAAACCTGGGACAGGATTTATTGAAAACCTAACTTCTTTGTAAATGAGGACCTTCCCTCTAGGAGTATCTTGAAGACTGTGAAAATAAACATAAAAGTAACTTGCAAAGCTTAGGGTCTAAACAAGCAGGTAATTCTAAACATGACATAATTAAGGTCCAACTTTTTCACAGCAGAATCAAATCTTAGAGCTTGGAGGAAATTTGGAATTCCTAAAATCCAATCCTCTTATTCTACATGCTAGAAAACTTGAGATTCCAAAAACAAAGGAACTTATTCAAGAATTCCTGATATGTTAGAGGCAGAGTCAGATCTCTTTTTTCCACATGATGATCTGGCCTGTTTCAAAGAAGTCACAGTACATACTTCCTATACTATGTACATTCCAAAAGAAGTGTGTGGTTTCATTTGGGTAGATATATTGGGGGGGGGGTGTTAGATATTTTTACCGTGAGATGCATTTTTGGAAAAATCCAAGGTATTTACTCACTTGGTAAACATTTTTTGAAGATGACTACTAACTGCCTACAGAAAGAAAAAGCAGTTTCTCTCCTTTTTGAACAAGATTTTGAGTAAAAGTTCAAGAAATAGCAATAAACAGCAACTGGTAATATTAACCTTAGATCAAAGATCAAAGAACCACTTCATGGGTACATGGCAGACATGATGGATGAGTTGCACACCCTTGGGTAGGACCATTAATAACATCATCTTTGCGAATATAAAACAGCTCCATCACAAAAATTAGAGCATCCGAAGCCTCTTGTCACAATCATAGATAACTATTTGAAGGTTAAATGAAATGGCAACTTTAAACAAATCCACAAGGCTTCAAGCATCGTCTATAACCAAGTAACATTTCTTCTCTGCTACTTTCTCTGTAGGCCACTTAACGAAAACTGTGTTCAGAGGAAATGATGCCTTTGGTTCCTAAATCTTCTTTCAATTATGCAATAGTTTCCCCCAAAGCTTGAACGAGGCACTGCAGAGTAGAAACACAGGCTCCTAAGTCAGGCAACCTAGGGAGACCCTATTCTAAGCTTTGCTTCTAAATTGCTAGGTGACTTTACAAGTGTCAATCGACCTTCCTGGGTGTCAAATTTTCCACGTACTGAGGATTTAGAGGCACCCTACAGCACCACACCGATAACAGTTAACAAGTTTGGCCATTTGAGAAGTTACTTCGCCAAACCGTCACCTCTACGTAGGAGGGGCTTTCCACCGGGGGCTGCAGCTAGAGGCTTCCCGTCTGTCCACCTGCCAGCCTGAGCGAAGCAGGGGCTCTCCGGCCACTGCATGCCAATCTACCAGGAGCAGGCGCAAGGGCAGCTCTCGCAAGGGCCGGGTCCCCTTCGGTCCCCTCCTGTTGCGATTGAGCTGAAAACCCGAGCCCCTCCCACGGCAGGAGATAAGGAAACCACAAGAGGGAACTGGAAACCGGCCCTCCTGGAAACAAAGTGCCCACAGGGTGCTTCTCGTGGGGCTGGGCCCTGCGTTCCAAAACCACAAGTGTCAGCTCCAAGGCCTCTGGAGTCAGGGTTTTAGGGGAAGTTTTCTTCTTCCTCCGGTGGCAACTGTTTTTCACGCAACGCGCCAGACAAGCAAACAAGGGCGCTGCCGCTTTGAGCACGGGGCGCAGGCGAGGGTGGCTTCAGATTGCCCCCGCGGAGGGCCACAGGCCACGACACAGAAACCCAGCTTTATTTCTAAGTCAAGCATATGCTTCGGAGCGACCGAAGCCCGTCCGCCAGGGAGGAAGCGCGAGCCTCCCCCCGAAGCTCTCGAGGGCAGGAGGACAGGGCGGGGCACGGCGCCGGCAAGGGCACTATATTTCCCGGCGGAGGAGCACAAAGCGACGTTGCACACACGCCGAAACGCGCCCTGTAGCCATTTGCTTAGTTGGCGCTGCTGAGGCTTCTTTCCCCGTTCGGTTCAGCAGGGACGCTCTGATAGGCCAGTGCGACCCTGCAGTGGTTGGCCGGAAAGAGTCGAGCCGCCTGATTGGCCGCGCCGCACCTGCAATGCGTCAAGCTGCGGCGGGCGTGGAGGGCTCCGCGTGAATCACTGTGACTGGCGGGGCCGCCCGCGGCCTTCCGGAGGCAGCGGCCCCGCCCATGGCCGCCATCTTTACTAATGGCAGCGCGGACTGCCGCGGACGTACAGGGGGCTTCACGGCGCTCTTTGACCAGTAGAAAAAAAGTTCTGCGTCAGTTTTGTTTGGGGTTTCTTTTCCCTTTCCGGTGGGTGGTTTTTGCGGAGGTGCCGGGGATGTGGTTGGAGAGGGTAGAAGGCCAGGACTTGGGGCTTGGCGCTGAGGGCAGAATGCACACTCTGGAAGGAAAGGGTCTGAGAAGGGTTTTAGCTAATGCTTTAATAAAATTGCTTGGTTCGCGTTCTCGGCGAGCGCGGGCGTTGGCGGGGGACGATCTGGTTCAGTGTCTGCAGGCAGAAGTGAGATTTGCTGCCTGGGCTTCTTGGGGAGCCCGAGAGCCTTTCTGGAAAGCTCTCCCGAAAACGACCTGATTCTTGCTCGCTGTGCGGCGGGCCCGCCCGCACGGAATGAGTTTTTTTTTTTGTTTGTTTGTTTTTTGTTTTTTTTTTAAGAACTGTAAATCAAACAACCGTGCAGGAAATTATTCTTGGGCTCTAGAGGCAGTGGCCTGCAGGGGCAAAACTGAGCTTGCCTGACACAAGTGCTGCAAGACGTGGGCAGAACATTATTTTGATCATATCAGCTTATTTGCCTTTCTTAGGCAAATGTGATGTTTGTGTGTCCGGTTTTCATTCGTCGCTGCTATCCCCCTACGTAAGACAAAGAAGGAAAAAAACCATTCTCTTTTAGTTATCAGAAGTGATCGTTCTCCAGGACTCACCTGCCCCCCTCTGTAGATGCGGGTGAAAAAATTAAAAGAGTATGTTTCCTGGATGAATTGGAGATTAGGGAAGCAAAAGGTGGATGTCTGTGTTGAGCGGGTGGTGCTGTTTGTTGGTTTTATTTGAGCTGTAGAGGTGCAAATTTGGTGGATCTTAGATATCCAAAGGTGAATTCTGGAGCTGCTTTGGTGTGGGTGTTGCCATGGCTACAAGGAGAGGGAGTGAATTGTGGGGCCAATAAACCAGGCAGGCCTCTCTGGTGTATTAAGCCTTAGTGGTAATTGACTGCCCTGGTTTGCTTATCTGGGTTTTCTCCATTCCCGTGCCCTTCCAGGATTTCTGAATTGGTCAATAACAGACACACATGGGTACGTCGATTTCTGTTAATGACAATACAAGTGCACACACTACCATGTAGTGTAGATTTTCTGATTAGAAGATGCACCTAGGAGCATACTTTTTGTACCATTTGCATATATTTTATTTGCAAGTTTTTGCTCTCTTATGTAATCGTACCAGTTTTCAACATTTACTGACTCCGTATGCCTTTTTTTTAAATATAGGTAAACCATCCCCTTATCTTACAGTGCCTTCTGCCTAAAAGGAATACTCCCTTTTTATTGTGTATAACTATAATGTCAGAGCACTGAGTTCATGGATATTGCATAAGAAAGAAACTTGCAGCTTTGCATAATCTCTATATAGCAGCAACCACTCCTGCCTGTAGAGCACCCAATACTTCACTGTTTGGCAGCTGCAGTGCTAGGAGTCAGCCCTTAGCTTGCTGTGTGCACAGAAGTCTTGCAGAGCCTGGATTACTTCTTTGTTGGGAAGAGAATCAAATCTATCTCAGAGTAGTGAGGATTGCATGTTATGCAAATATGCCAGCATTGTGTAAAATTGCAGAACTATTGGCATTGATACACAATTACTAATGCAATAATCGAGTGCTCATACTATCTGACCTTGCGAGAGGGAAGATTTTCCTTCAAGATTTTCTGTCTCTGGGAAGAACAGATGAATAAACTCAAATCCAAAATAAACCTTCAGTAGCATTGTTTTTTTCCTAAGGAAAATGTATTAATATAGCTTTGTTAGCATACAGTGCCTGGTTTGGGGAGCTCTTGGAGTGAGCAGGCTCATCATAGTTTGTCCTGGACTTGCCTGGTTTTAACATTGAATGTTAATTGTCCCTGGCAAACCAGGACAATTAGTTACCTTTAGACAGTTCTCAGTGGCAAAAGATGGGAGGATGAATAGAATGGAAAATGAAGACTTTTACTAAACAGAGGTTCCTTGTCGGGGGCAGGGTTACTAGGCCCAAGAAAATGGATATGCTTGTGTAAGATAGTGCGGGCTAATGCTTTTAAAGCTCAACGCTCCAAAGTCAAACTGATAAACTGGTAACTGTCCATCTTTACTGAGCTTCCTTTAATATCTGAATATTTTCCTATTATAAACTTTGTTTCTAGTAAAGACTTTACCAAACTTAGAATACAAAGTCCTTATTTATGCCATGGGTCCCTTTGTTACCAATCAGCCAAGGATTCTTTTGCTCAGATAAAGGTCATGAAAGGGCCAAGAACTGCTTTTTTGGTGTTGCCAGTTCTTGGTGTTTAGTCCTTGGTGTTACAGCTAAGACTTAGTGGCTCTTTTGCTCTCTTTGAGATGTGAATCTTGAAGAGGCAAGCAGGAATACCTTTTTTTTTTTGGTACTAGAAGTTGAACCCAGGGGTACTTAACCACTGAGCCACATACCCAGCCCACCCTCCTCTTTTTGGAAGCAATGTCTCACTAAGTTAATTTGTGTCTCCCTTGGTTGCTGAGGCTGGCTTCAAACTTGTGATCCTCCTGCCTCAGCCTCCCCTGCCACTGGGATTATAGGCATGTACCATCAAGGCTCAGCAAGTGGGAATACCACTTAAACAAGGCTTTATTGGAACAGATACTCTAGCACAAGGGAGTCAGTACACAGGGCTGAGTTCCTGGGCTGGCTCCCTGAGGATTCAAGGATTGAAGCTTATATCTGCAAAAGGCGCAGTCAGCTTTCAACCCCAGATCTGCTGTACTCTCCTGCTAGTTCTTTGCCCTTGGTGATTGGTGCAGGTGTGAGGTTCCACCTGCACGAGGCTGGCTGGAATGAGGGAGGGGAGGCACTCCCATTGGCCCTTGTTGCTTTGGCTATCTGCAAAAGCAACCTGGGTCCTCTGGAAAGAAACAGGAAAACACCCTGTGGGGAGGTTCAGTCCCTTCCTATTCTATCTCACCTTTGCCAGTCTGATCAAGCCTAATGCCACTGCGATTCATTGCCCAGTTTCATAACTGTGGCATGCTCTACTTCACCTGGAAGTGAAAACAGAGCTGTTCTACTTTTCCATCCCAGTCTGTGGATCCCCTGAATTCTCTCCATGAAGTCCAAGTTGAGAACCTTTCTCCCTCCGCACTGCCTCGTCGCGGTTTCTTGGCACTTTGACCCCTTCACATTTTCCCAATTCACGTTCTCGTTGCCCCCGCTATGGTTCACCATCCTACTGTTTTCCTTACTACAGCAAAAGTCTTTATTGGTGTGTTTTAGTCTGTCCCTGCTGCTATAACGAATACTGCAGACTGGATGATTTATGAACAGCAGACATTTACTGCTCACAGTTCTGGAGGTGGGGAAGTCCACGATCAAGGCTCCAGCAGATTTGGGGTCTGGTGAGGGCTCACTCTCTGCTACCGAGGCGGCACACTGTTGCATCCTCACATTGTGGAGGTGGAAGGGCAAGAGGGGATGAGACTGTGACCTTACGTGGCAGAAGAGATGAAAGAGCCAGGCAGCTCTCTGAAGCCTCCTTTACAAGACCAGAACCCTCATGAGTAATCACTTCTCAAAAGTCCCCAGCAATTTGGTGTTCAAATTCCAAAATTTCAATTTTCAAGGGACACGTAGCTTCAAACCATAGCAGTTTTCCATTCCTAGTTACATCTTTTGCCCAGTTGATGGAATACTTTATCTAAAATGCATCTAAGGCCCTGGGTTCAATCCCCAGCATTGTAAATAAATAAAGAAACCACATCTGACTGTATCATTTTCCTCATCAAAAAGCTCAGTCATTTCTTGTGGCCTTTAGGATTAAGTCCAAGTTCCTTTAAGAACCCTCCTTCAGGGCCTTCCATAATCTGGCCTTTTTGGTCCCAATAACCTACTATCCTTTGCATCCCTTAAATTTTAGTCATATGAATTGTTGTTTTTATATTTGTGCTCCCCCATCCTTTATTTCTGTTGCTGCCTTTGTCTAGACTTTTGATCCTCCATCGTCTGCTAACAAAGTTTGAATATCCTTCAAGGCTCACTTCAAATGTGAAGTCAGCTAAAATGAACTCTTCTTCCCTGGGGCTCATTTGACACTTGCTTCACTCTCTTGTGTTACTACATTCCACTTTTACTATGGGTATTTAGTTACTCATTCAATCAGTATTAAGTATCCATTGTGAGTGGCGGCTTGGACTAGGGGGGCCATGGGGATAGAAAATGAAATAAATTTGGACTTTGGTTTTTAAAGAACTTACATTTTAGATTGAGTGATACTGTGAAGCCAAGTAACAATTTTCAAGGTAGGAGGAAATGGCAAGTATTTCAGGAGTCGAGAGGGAGAATTCATTCTGCTAGAGTGATCACAGAAAGCTCTGTGGAGGAGGTGGCATCTGAGCTAGCCTGGAGAATCAGCACCCTATATGGATGTACCCAGGGAAGGCATTCCTTACAGAGGGAACACTGGTAACACAGGCAAAGAGGCTGGTAAGAGCAGAGTGTGTCAGGAAAGGGAAGAACGTTAGTTGATTATTAGGAGCATCATGAAAAGTTAGACCAGTGGCAGGTTTGATACATCTAGATAGGCCACTGTAATGTGTGCCTAGAATCCACTGAAGAGCTTTGAGAAGAGGCTGATCAAACCAAAGGTGATTTAGGAATAATGTGGTAGTAAAGAGGGGAATTTTACAGAGACAGACCAGACGAGGAGACTAATGAAGACAATAACAATAGGAATAATAGCCAATAGTTACTGGGCACTTACAGTGAGCCGTTCAATATCTGAACTTGCAGCATCTCATGTATTGCTTGCTAAAATCCTGTTTGCTCCTTTCCACAAAGAAATTTGGGCTGAGAGAGGATAAGTAATATGTCCAGGTTGACCCATGGTAATAGCTGGACGCTGAACCTATGTTAATATCTGTAATGGTTCGGCCCCAAGTTGGCTATAATCTGAAGATGCTCATGGAATTAGAGAAGGAGAAGGTGTAAGAAAGGATATTCTATAAGCGATAATGTTTTTGTATTCTATGAGATGAATAAAAAAGCAACCAATGTCACCATAGTTGGACTAAATTCCTGGGCCTTTTTGTCCAATGTGGTCTCATCATATGTGTCCTTGACCCTTTTCTGTACTGGGTATGAACACCAATGGGTTTGACACTTTCAGGACTTCTCAGAAATCTTACAGGAGAATGATAACAGCACTGCCTTGAAGGTGTCCCCTTATACTCCCATGAGGATCTTTCCTGAATGCAAACTGGAAATGTTCATTTCTAGGGCCTTGTGAGCAAAAGGCCTTTCTTGGGCTAGTACCTGTTTAAAGATGTGTAGTGGTTTCAGGCTACTGGAGGGGGGATCTTCCTATTCTTTGTTGATGGAAAATTTCACATTCTAGATGGAAAAATTAAACCCTATACATGGCAGAAGATCCTTCAAACCTAGGAAGGCTTTTTACCTAGAGGCTATTGCCTCCCAAAGTTCCAGTATGCATTGCATAGTAATTGAGTACCTTTTCCCCCTTACTAATATTTTTCATCATTTTGTGTGTTTTATTATTCTAATTAGATCATAAGTCCTTTAGAAACAAATTACCTTCAAAAAAGTCCTCCCACTTACTTACATGTCCTGCATGTAAATGTCGCTCAATCTTAATTTGTTTTACTATTCTTCCTTTATCTTTCCTACTCAGCATTTCCCGCTCTCTTTCTCTTTCTCTCTTCCTTCAGAACTGGGGATTGAACCCTGGGCCTCGCACAGTCTGGGCAAGTTCTCTACCTCTAAGCTACATCCCCAGCCCCGCAACATGTCTCTGATGATGGCTCTAAGCAGTTTGTTTCTCTAGAAAAAGGACATTCGTTCACATTCTTCACCAATATTTATCCATCTTATGTGCCCAGGTCTGCTACAATGTGAATGTCATTTACTTTCTCCTGGGGTCATAGTTCATTGGAATTTGTGGGGGTCATCAACACTTTTGAGACTCTGTGAAAGCCACAGAAACCTCTCAGAGAAACTTAACATACCTTTAAGTAGTTCTGCAGCCCCTATAATAGACTTTCTGATTCCATTAACACCAAAGCAAAAAAGCACTGAAAAACAACAGCAAAGTACCAACCCCAGCGCGATGTGTTTCGTGTTTACCAGTATTGATTACATGTGCTGTACCTGTCCTATACAGGTAAGTACGCGGGCATCATATGTGCTAGGTCAGCTACATAGTGTCACAGGAACTATGTCAATACTTGACAGCCTTTATAGCATTTTTTTTTTATTTTGAGACAAGGGTTTTGCTAAGTTGCACCAACTGGCCTGGAACTTGCAATCCTCATGCCTCCTGAGTTGATGGGTTTACAAACGTGCACCATCACCTCTGGTTCAATGTTTGTTTATTATCTTGAAAAAATATTTATTGTCATTGAAGAGAACGAGTAGTATTTTCAAAACAATATACCGGTGGATTTCTTTGTGCTTTTCCCCTGTTCCTAATTCACACCAGCATTTGCTAAACTTGAGTGCTGAAAGGTGGATGAAGAGGAATTTCATCATTTCAGTTGGCACCTGATGCCTGTGAAATTTGTGAACATGTGTGAAATGTGGCTGTTAAAAAAGCATCATCTGAGAATTTCTCTGTATATAAATAGTTAACAATGGGCTCTCTGGACACTAAGCAATGTTTACAAGTCTCTGCCTAGAAACTTATTGCAGATTTTATTATTTCAATAAGACAAAGCTGTTGATATTCCTAAAAGGATATGATTCCAAGTGGGTTTCAGAATCTAGTAAGACTGATTTGTTTCTGAACGAAGTCTATTTGTTTTATTTCATTTTATTCATTTATTAAGCAATGCTGGGGATTGAATCTAGGTTCTTACACAAGCTAGGTAGGTGCTGTACCACAGAGCTACATCCCCAGCCTAAAGTCTATTTATTTATTTATTTTGTTTTTTTGGTACTGGGGATTGAACCCAGGGACACTTAACCACTGAGCCACATCCCTACCCTGCTTTCATTTTTTTATTTCGAGACAGGGTCTTGCTAAGTTACCTGAGGCCTCTCAAAGTTGCTGAGTCTGGCCTTGAACTTGCCATCCTCCTGCCCCAGCCTCCTGAGCTGTGGGGATTATAGGGTTGTGCCACCGCTACCAGCTCCTGAAATCTATTTAAAATGATAAAATGGTTTGATTGCCACATGGAGAGATTTCTGCCTATTGAAAGGAATTGGAGGTAGTACAAACATCCTCAGTTTCATCAATGAACATTATTGTGATTCTGTCTGTGGGCCAGGTACTCGGGGAGATATCAAGCTTGCACAGAATTGCACATGTCCCTGCACCCTGTCAGGTGCTCAGGTAACCCACACGAAGGCAGAGACCTTGTTTGTACTTATTTTTCTTACACTTGCTGGCCTCCTCATTATGTACAACCATGTCTAGTATGTGATAGTTGCCAAACAAACATATGTTAAACGTCTAAATCAGGAAAAAAGTTAAATGAAAGGAGCAATTCTATTTTGTAATGCAGTTTTTAAAAAGGAAAATATTACATTGTTATTCCTTTAAAACATTTTGTTATGTAATATTTGGTACAAACTAATATATATTGTAAATGGAAGTTATTAAGCATAATATTAAAATAAGCCATTGTGAACCCACCATTCATTCAAATTTCTAGAAAATTGCTAATACCCTGGAAAATACTTGTGTACTTCTTAATGTCATTTTGTTGTTTGTCCTACTAATTCAAATTGCATTCTTTTCTATCCTTTTTTTTTTTAAAGTGAGAATTGATCTTATTTATTTCTTCATCTGGGTCTTGTTTCTCCAACACTTAGTTGTGTACATGGTGCTGGGGTTTGAACACGGATCCTTGTGCATGCTAGGTCAGTGCTATAACCGCTAAGCCACTGTCTAGACCCTCAAACTCCACTCTTTTTTTTTTTTTTCAGGGCTGAGGATCAAACTCGGGGCCTTTCGCGTGCTAGGCAAGTGCTCTGCCACTGAGCTAAATCCCCAACCCCTCAAACTCCACTCTTGATTCAAGAGTATCTTAACGTTGAGGGCTTAGTGTGTAGCTCAGTGGTAGAGGGCTTGTCTTGCACATGTAAGGCCCTGGGTTTGATCATCAGTACCCGCCATCCAAATAAAAGATTATTTTTAACTTGAAGATGTGTAGATCAAAAACAAAGTTTATAGAAGGCAAATCTGCATAACATTTTAAGAATTATAAACTTATTGAATGAAGAATAACTGTATTCTTAATAGTCATGTGGAGATCATTTATTAAAGGCTATCATCACTATCATCATCAAAAATATTAAGTGGAGTTACTTCTAGAAATGTAAAACAAAAGAAAACAATGCAAAAATAGCCAAAAAGAAAGAAAAAGTTACTTCTGTGTGCTAAGTTCTGGCAACTGACTTGGTGACACAGCTAATACATATACTAGAGTTTTCTAGGATCTTGTTTTGCTCTTTGTTGGTGTAAAGTGATTTTTGAAATGTCCTTTTTTTTCAGTTCACTTTAAATTGCTATTCTATTTGTCCTGTGTAATGATTTCTATTTCATAGTCTCAGAACAGTCCTTCAACACTGTAGACATGTTTGTGCAAAAATTCTGAGTGAAATTCTTTTTATGAGTTGTCCGGGAAGAGATTTTAAGTTAGAGCACTGGGTATACATAAAGATTTACTGAAAGAGAAAAGAAAAGAAAACCAAGTCACAACAAGAATAGCATTATAGCAATTTTGTGTGTGTGTGTGCACATGTGCACATGCATGCATGGCAGGCACTGGAAACTGAAAACAGGGACCCTCTACCACTGAGCCACATCCCCAGTGCTTTTTATTTTATTTTGAGACAGCGTCTCCCTAAATTGCTCAAGCTGGCCTTAGACTTGCTGTCCTCATGCCTCAGCCGCCTGGGTCTCTGGGATTATAGGTATGTGCCACTGTGCCCAGCAGCAATATTTATCAAATAAGGATTCATGGACTATTGCTTACCAGGTACAGTCTTTTATATAATATAAAGTACACATGTGTCTATTAAACTCATAAATTTCAAAGAAATAGATTGTAAATGAATAGGACTCCTGCCCAATACAATGTTGTTCTTCCCCTTAATCCTTCTACATTTAGTTTCCTTTGCAATTCTAAAGCCCACCTTGAAACAAATTGTCTTTCCCATCTTTTTCTTTTTTTTCCTTTCACTTTTTAGATTTTAGGTTGGTAGAAGAGTTGTAAGAATAGTACCGAGAGTAGCCATGTGCTTTGCCCCTGTATTTCCCAATGTCAGCATTTTCCTCTGGTGCACGTGCTGTGTGCACACAAGCTCTTCCTGTGTCCCCCATGCATGACGCTCCCTTTCCCTAAGTATTCAATGTATAATTCCAGAAGTAAGGTAGTTCTGTTACATGACCTTAGCAGTTATCAAAATCAGAAATGGGTATAGCATCATCATCTAATGTCTAATTCATAATCCTTATTCAAATTTTGCCATTGTCTCAATATTGTTTTTCATAGCAAAATAAAATCCCAAGTCATACATTTCTTCCTGATGTGATATGCCTTGCCTCATTTAATCCAGAATTGTTTCTCAGTCTCTTTGTTTTTTTATGACATTGATTTTTACTGATTTCTAACCAATCAATATGTTGAGCATTTTTAAAGAAGTGAATATATTCTAAGGTACTAAATTAATCACTGTCAAAATTCACAGAAAAGGTTTAGGTGTTAATTATCTTATGCTGCATTCATTAAAAAAAAATCATGTCCAAAGAAATGGTAGAGCAAAGGGTGAGAGAAAAACAATTTAGAATTCTAGATTTATTCTTGTGTCTCCATACTAACCCAGTCCAGTCTATTTTTCAGAGGTGAGAAAATAAATCCAGCTTTCTTGCTTCCTGGATCTCTATATTTTTCTCCATAACATAATGCATAATGAAAAATCTTATTATAAAACCTTTTTAATTAATCAATTGTATTTACCTTTCCATCTGGTTTTTGTTTTTCCAACACTTAGATGTATGTGGTGCTGGAGTTCAAACCCAGGTCCTCACATGCCGGGCAAGCACTCTACTGCTGAGCCATGCTTGAGCCCCTATTATAAAACTCTTACAAGTAGTATTTTGCATTAAAAATTTTTCCCAAAATTAATTTCATCTGCTGTGCTTGGTTTCAGCATAAAAATTCTGCCCAGGAGTGATCTGTTATGTATTTATTATATACAATATATGATATTTGATTTCTATTATAATATTTGTAATGCAATGTCTATCACATATAGAAGTTAAATGTATCTTCGCTCCATCTACATAACATTTGGATAGAAGTATGATAATTTTTCTAGGACACAAGTAGAATGTGACTGTGTTAAAGACATGGAAGATAGTGGGCTTCCGGCTATGTTGTAAAGGAGAGGAGACGTTTTGTGTGTGTGTGCGCGCGCGTGTGTGTGTGTGTGTGTGTGTGTGTTGGGGATCAAACCTGGGGCCTTGTGCATGCTAGGTAGGCACTCTTCTCCTGAGCTACATCCTGAGCTCCAGGGGAGCTTTCTAACCAGGTCCTGTGCTAAGCTTTCCACTAGAGCATCTCAGACAGCCTAGGGCACTGAAGGGACTTCCTGCTGCAGATCTGTAAGCTAGCCTGTTAGCCTACACAATGCACACATTCCTGGAAACTATGTATTTCCTGTTTAAAATGTGCTGCTTCTAGTTAGCAGGATCTTGTCACTTGGAAGTCACCCAGTCATCCACTTATTTATGCAGAGGTTTTGTGTCTAGTTACCCTGTACATCACCACACCCAAGCCTGAAAGCATGCAAACTGATTTTTGGAGAGAGTTGCGGATTCCATGGCTTGAGTCCAGACTCAGCACGTGTGGCAACCCAGGAGTGATTTTGGCAAGTAAAAGGCAGTTGGGGGTGGGGGGAGGGGGGCAGCACAAGCATGGACTGTCCTGCAGTGAGGGAGAGCAGTAGTTGGTCTTTGATGCCCCCTTGAGGAGCTGGAGAAACACTGTGAATGAGGGGCCTGGTATGGACAGAGACGGAAGGCAGGTCTGGCCCTCTCTCTGCCACTCCCTTTGCCCTGTGACTTTGGGAAAAGCACTGAAATCTGGACCCTGGTTTCCTTGTACAGAGAGAGCAGGGCCACAACATAGGTGGTCTCGTTTCCTTCTGGCCATGACATTTTGTGATTTGATGGCAATGAATAGGATGCGGTAGCTTAGTAATAGTTCTTTGGTTTCAAAATTGACAAATTTCACCTGATAGATGCCCCCTGAGGTCATTACTAGCCACATGCTGCTTATGATGTGCAGTGTCTATTTCCAGGCATTCAGAATATTCACACTTAAACAGCACTGTGAAATTAGGCCTGCCCTCTGTGGATCTTAAATGGTACTATCGAAACACAGGGTAGCTTCTCAGTGTTAGAAGATCCTTTCTGCACAATCTCCAGAATACCTGCCTATGTGTACTTAGCTTGTTGCCAAAGGACTTCATGCAGCATTTTGAAATGTATTCTCTTTGATAATTGCTTTTTGGGGAGCATGTGCTGGGGATTGAATCCAGGGCCTCAAGCATGTTTGTGCTCTACCACTGAGCTAAACCCCCAGCCCTTATAATTCTCAATTTTAAACCTCCAGAAAAAAATCAAGTAATCGAAGAACCACTTCACCCCCAATTTTAATTGCATATCAATCCTAATAATTATTCTTAGGGATCATTTTATTTTTTTAATGGCTATGAGCTGGGCATGGTGGTGCATACCTGGTATCCCAGCAGCTCAGGAGGCCATGGCAGGAGGATGGCAAGTTCAAAGCCATCCTCAGCAACTTGGCAAGGCCCTGAATAACTTAGCCCTGTCTCAAAATAAAAAAGGGTTGAGCATGTGGCTTAGTGGTGAAATGCCCCTGGATTCAATCCTAATACCAAAAATAAATAAAGAACTAGCTATGAAATGGCTTAATGGCTTTTGAAATTTTTAAAACACCAGAATGGTTCTTTGGAGTAATTGTGTGGCAGTACTGTTATGTAATTTATGAAACTGTGAGCAAACTTGGGTGTGCTTGTGAAAGGTAACAGTCTTCCTTTTCTCCTCCTCCTCCTCCTCTTCCTCCTCCTCCTTCTCCTATTTCTTCTTCTTCCTCCTCCTCCTCCTTCTTCTTTTTTCTCTTCCTTTCTTTCTTTCTTTCTTTCTTTCTTTCTTTCTTTCTTTCTTTCTTTCTTTCTTTCTTTCTTTCTTTCTTTCTTTCCTCTCTCTCTCCTTTCTTTTGGTACCTGGGATAGAACCAGGCGGTGCTCTACCACTGAGCTACATCTCCAGCCCTTTTAATTTTTTTATTCTGAGACTGAGTCTCATTTAATTGCCAAGAATGTCTTTGAACTTGTGCTCCTCCTGCCTCTGGTCCAAAGTAGCTGGTATTATAGCTGTGCGTCATGGTGCCCCTTTTTCCTTTTTATATAGCTGAAAAATGATGAGCACAGGTGGTTTGCAGTTGTAGCATGGATACATTCATGGGATTCTCTCCTTCTGTCCCCTCTGATATACCTTAGCATTATCTTTTGTCACATAGAAGATGGAAACCTCAAAGCTTTTACTCATCATGAGCAGGGGTGGAGTTAGCCAACAGGAAACATTTTTCCACTCTTTCAAAACTATATCTTTAAAATATTGATCAAGGAATAAAAGGCTCTGATTCCCACATGAACTTATCTTCATTTAAACTTCAGTCCAAAACAGATTCAAATACAATTATTTTGCCTCCTTCTTGCTAATACAATTTGAGACACTGAAATATCTAAAGGATTTCTTTTTTTTAAGAGAGAGAAACAGTGAGAGAGAGAGAGAGAGAGAGAGAGAATCAACTTTATTTAGTTTTTCATTTGGCCTTCATTTCTCTGACACTTGGTTGTGTACGTGGTGCTGGGGTTTGAACCCGTGACTTATGCATGCCAGGCAAGCACTATAACTGTTGAGCCACCGCTCTAGCCCATGAAGGATTGCTTTTGATGAGCATCCTGAAATTTTATCTGGGAGTAAAAATGGTAATTCTGTTTAAAGTTGCTAATCTCATGATGCTTTTTAAACCAAATTCTATTCCCGGTGTCTTGCTTTTCTTTTTTATGGGAGCGGGGGGTACCTTGGGTTTCAACCTGTTGATCTTAACTACTAAGCTACGTTCCCCAGCCTGTTTTTATTTTTAATTTTGAGATAGGGTCTTGCTAAGTTGCTTAGGGCCTTGCTAGATTGCTGAGGCTGGCTTTGAACTTGCAATCCTCGTACCTCAGCCTCCCAAGCCACTGGTTTTTGATTTACTTTCATTACCTTTCAGTATTTGTGGATGTTTTAATCCCTTTTGAGTGGAAATGTAACTATTACAGTACAGTAGAAGGCAACACTGGACTGGTTGACAACGTAAGACATTTACAGTAACTAATTTTCATTGACAAGGATCCTTACACCTGCACCTGACATTGGCAGCCGATATCAATCATGGGAACTATATCAGAGTGTTATCAAAGCTTTTTAGATTCTCAGGGCCCCCATTTTCGCTGAATAGAGATGTTGGCTGAGATTGATTCCCTTTCTTGCTCCCTCTTGGAAGGTTAGTGCTTTTTCTTACCATCTCATGATTTAATTATCATTTCTTTAGAATTTTCTCTCTTCTCAAGTTGACCAAGTCCTGTTACTGACTTTCAGGAAACACACAAGGGGCCACATCAAGGCCTATCTTAAGACCGTGTCCTCCATATTTTCCCATGTATTTTGATTATCTACTTAGAATTTTTATAAATATTTAAAATGTTTTAAATTCCTGGTCAAAGTTAAAAGTGTTCTTTTGTAGTCTGATCTTCTAGTTTACTTAACACGTACTTGAGAAAGCTTTCAGTTTTTATTTCCACTTGCGCAAATCATGCTTTGAAATTTCTAAATCATGTTCATTTGCTTTCATTTTTTTTTCTGTGGGACTCTCTGGCATCCTAACTACTTCAAATTTCCCTACAGCAGTGACATTAGTTCTATTCCTGATTATATGTCACTACAGTTTTGGTGGGTGCTTTTTCTCTTAAATTATGCTGTCATAAAACTAAAATGACTATACCAAGTGCCAAGAATACATTAAATAGAAATGAAGCCACTCATAAAAATAAGTAGTTGTAGGAAAGCTACCTCATACATAGTGTCTTGTGAGATTCAGATTTCAAGAAAAAAGTTACAGGGTTGGAGCTGTGGCTCAGTGGTTATGGCGCTTGCTTGGCACGTGCTGGGACATGGGTTCTAACTCCAGCACCACGTACACAACAAAGTGTGTTGGAGCAACTAAAGTCAGATGAAAAACTAAATAAAATTGAGTCTCTCTTTCCCTTTCTCTCACTGTCCCTCTCTCTCTTTAAAAATTAAAAAAAAAAAAAGTTAAAGTTTGAAATGATCTTGACATTGAGCATTGGGGAAGGACTGCAGGTGTGTAATTTACATGTTGTGAAGATATTTCATTACATAGCTATATGTTTGATTTCAAAGTTTCATTTATTTTCTCTCCTGCCTCAGGAATATTCTAGGGGTTACAAATCCAAAAATAAAATTGTATATTTTGTGCCTTTTGTCTACATATGCAATTAAAATCTTTATTTTTAGACAATTAACTTTGGAAAAATAAAGTACCAATGTAAAGTTTCTTCTTCTCTCTCAATCTCTCTCTTTTTTTTTTTTTTTTTTTTTTCAGTGCTAGGGATGGAACCCAGGACCTTGTACCTGCTAGGCAAGAGCTCTACCCTAGATCTCCACCCCAACCTCTACTGTAAAATTTAAATTGAGCCATTTGTCTGTATAGAATCCCATGCCATGAGATATTTTTAAAATCTTTTAAAGCACAGTTGCTTAATAGTGCAATAAGTTGGCCAGAAAAGAAGCAAACTAGATCCCTTCTTTTTTTCTTTTTTCTGTGAAGCACAAGTTAGGGCCTTTACATGGGGGCTTTATAGAATGTACTTTTTCACTGGCAGGGAAATTGAACCTTCCATACTCCAAAATCCTAAAAGGTGAAGATATTAGCAAACTTCAGACTAATTCTTTTTTGCAATTAAGGTTAACAATCTGAGAGGGCATGAATGAAAGGCATTTGGGTGGCGTTCAGTCATTGTTATGCAAATATACCCTGAGTTGGGACAAGGTAGGAAAAAATGTGTTCACTCCCCCCCCCCCTTGCTGCCCTTAAAGGCCCATGGACAGTAGAGGGGGGGAAAAAAACAAAACAAAAGCTGAACTCCTAGGGGTTGTGGATTTAGCTTGCCTAGCATGCACAAGGCCCTGAGTTCAGTCCTCAGCCCTGAAAAAAAAAGCTGAACTCCTGTAGCTCTAAAATGCACTCTATAAAGCAGGCATCTAGGTCAAGTTTCTCCTCATTCTGCAGATCTTTGCAAGTTTTTTCCAATAGATCCTGAGAATCATTTCATCGTTGAATTCTAGAGTTTGTTCCCCACCAAAAGATGCCTGTCTTTTGACAATTGGCCATGTGCGGTGGGATGGACATGTTGAAGGCTTTTGGATTTGTCCGTTTTAATTGCAGCAGAAGAGCCAGGTGACCTGAAGCCAAGGGCCATGACTCCTCCCCTCAGGGTGGGCACCAGCTGAAAACCCTGCTGCCCACCTGCAACCTAGTTGAAAAGGGAACTAGTTTCTGGCTGCCAGAGCCTGCCAGGTGTCTGCCAAGCACTCTCTTAGAAACCCCTGGGAAAAGGCCACACTGACCCAGGGTAAGAATAGTGTGGAGTTTTGTTTCTGACCAACAATAAATTGAGCCTTAGCAAGAAAGGGACTTTCTGCTGCTGTGACATTAGTCCCCACTTTCTCCTCCCGGATCATCATCGAAGCTTCCACCCTCAGACCTTCAGGGTCTTCACTTGGCTTTCTAAATAGTTGCCCTCTCCTCAAGTTTGCTTTTGGGGAAGGATATGTGATTTGCACATTTAGATGTGTAAATATGTGTGACATGTACATTTATTTATTTTTTTATTTTATTTTTATTAAGAGAGGGACAGTGAGAGAGAGAAAGAGAATCAATTTATTTAGTTTTTCATGTGGCTTTCGTTGCTCCGACACTTTGTTGTGTATGTGATGCTGGGGTTCAAACCTGTGTCCTTGTGCATCCCAGGCAAGCACCATACCCAAGCCACCACGCCAGCCCTGATACGCACATTTAGATGAAGGTACTACTTCTCTCAAGGGTACATGCACTTCAAACTTTGGTTGTAATAGAAAGATGGAATCAGCCTACAGCCAACGTGTTTTAGGGCCCTTCTGGAAACCTTATCAGGCTAAACCATCTCCCTGCCTTCTTTTAAGGTCTGACCTAAGAAGCATCCTCCTTCTCTCTCTCTCTCTCTCATTCAGCACGTACGTATGTGTGCAGCTCCACTATGTGCAATCTGCTGCTGGGCACAGGATATGACAATGAGCTGAAGAAACCTACCTGCTCTTCGTGCCATAATGAGAAATCGTGGTATTAGTCAAATCATTACGTAAGCAAATGTCAAGTTAACCATGATATTGCCACAAGGGTAAAGCAAGTGTTGTGTGTCTACCGTGGGAGAGTTTGGCTTAGCTAGGAAGTCCAGGACAGATTCCCTGTGAGAGCTTGAGGGGAGAGAAAGGGGATTATAGGATGCATTGATTTCGCAAATCAGCTGTAACAAAGTACCCGAAACTGGGTTGCTTAAAACAGTAGAAATATACCGCCTCAGGGTTCCGGAGGCAGTGAGTCTGAAATCGAGGTGTTTGCAGGGCCATGCTCTCTTGATCATTCTAGGGTAGGATCCTTCTCTCGTAGCTTCTAGCACTTGCTGGGAACCTTTGGTGTCCCTTGGTTTGTAGATGTATCTCTCCAGGCATGTGGTTATACACTGGGAGAAGGGTCACCTTCTCTCTGTATGTGTCTATCTTTTGTCCAAAGTTCCCTTTTTATGAGAAGACCAGTCATATTGGGTTAGGGCCCACCCTAATGACCTCACTCATCTTGATTATCTCCATGACGACCCTATTTCCAAATCAGATTCTGGGGGTTAGGGCTTCAACGTAACTTTTGGCGTGTGCGGTGAGGTCGCAATCCAACCCATATCTCAGGGCAGGGAGTAAAGATGTAGCAGAATCTCGCAGGCAGCGGGAAAGGACGGGCATTGGTCCTTTATGGCGGGAAGCACGGCCTGTGTGGACTTGAGAGGAAACAAGTGTGGTGTGAGGGAAGCTGGAGAGAATTTGGAAATGAGATATCCCCTAAGCTCCTGTTAATGCAGGAATAAACAGAGGCGAAGTGATCAGATTATGAGAGTAAACTACTAGGTGCATCCTCTCAATGAGTGGACTAACGGGGTGGTCCCGGTAGGCAGGTGGGATGAGGCTGGAGGAGATGGGTCACTAGAGGCCTGCCCTGGAAGAATTCATCTTCCTGAGGCCCTTCCTCCATCCACTTCCTCCTCTATGCCCTTCTGCCATGTCGTGCAGCCTCCCCTTGGGCCCAGAGAAATGGACTCAGCTATCTGTGGACTGAGATCTCTGAAGCTATGAGCCCCAAATAAATGATCCCTCCTCTACGTTGTTGTTATTGGTATTTTGGTCACAGAGATGAAAGCTGATTAAGACAGCTGGAAAGGAAGCAAGGATTGGACCCTGCGGGGTAGTCATTAGGCCTATGGGGATTTTGATCTTGATTGTAATGGCAGTGAAAGGTCTCTGAATGCCTTCAGCAGGAGCAAGACATGAGTGGATTTGAAAAGCAGCACTCTGGCCGCAGTGTGCAGAATGTGGAAGCTACTGCAGAGCAGGTAGAGAGGTATAACCAGTAAGTCTGATGGTAGTAAAATACAGGGACAGGGGAGGGAGTGATGGGGTGAGTGATTCCTGCATTTCCGCCTGGTTTGCCTGGTGGGGCCAAGGATAGAGGGAGAGAGAACCAGGTCAGGGGGCTAAACTTTGAGTGCAGTTTGGACACATTGAGCTTGGAGTGATTCTCACAGAAACATCAAGCATTTGTGGACCTGGAGTTTCTAGGAGGTTCTGGCTCAAGATGAAGTCATTGGCGTGCCCGGTGATAATTGAGGGTGCGACTTGGATGAGAGAGTCTAACAGAAGAGGGGAAGGAGGCCTAGGGCAGAAGCTGAAAACAGGGTAACTAGGAGAGCAGCCCCTCAGCAGGCAAGGAAGAGCAGGTGGTCAGATGCAGCCAGAGGTGGAGAAAAGGAGGACGAAGCCCTTCCACTGGATGGAGCAATGTGGACGCTGGTAACTGTAGAGAAAGATGCTTTGAGTGCTGAACTGGGCAGAATGGCTTTGAGGAGTGGATGGGGGCGTGAGGAGCTGAAGACAGTCACTGTGAAGTGGCAGAAGCAGTGGTGACTGGACAGCAGGCTGTGCGGCTGTCTCAGCTCTGGCTGCCCCAACAAACTACCACCGTCAGGGTGACTTCAATCCCAGACATTCATTTTCTCACTGGGGATGTAGCTCAGGGGTAGAGTGCTTGCCTAGCATGTGTGGGGTCTGGAGTTAATTTCTACCACTGGAAACAAAAGTTTGTCTATGTTCTTAGTTGTAGAGGTTCAAAGCCTTCAGATTAAGATGCTTGATTTCTGCTGAGGACCTCTTCTTGGATCATAGATGGCAGCTTCTGTGTCCTCACACGGTGGAGACAGTGAAGACCAAGCTCTCTGTTCTCTCATAGAAGCACTGGTCCCATTTTGATGGTCCTGCCCTCAAAACCTCATCTAATCCTGCCTATCCCCCCTGGCCAGCTTCCTCAACCCTTACAGTAGGGGTTAGGGCTTCTATGTGATTTGGGGGGTGACGTTTGGGTTTTGGGTCCTGGGGATTGAATCTGTGGCCTTGTGTTTGCTAAGCACATGCCCTGTATCATTAAGGTAGACCCTCAGCCCTATTTTTTTTTTAATGGGTGCCTTTTCAGTATACTTAAAAGTTTCAGTGGAGGGGAAAAGACTGAGTATTTGAACCTAAGCAGGGCAATTGAAGGTCTACGGTAGGAGAAAGCAGAGAGACCTAAGAGTTTCCTAAGACAAGAGAGGGGATGCGTTCTTTTAACGGAACCCTATCTTTTAGGGTCTTGCCACTTGGGGGTGAGAGCAGGTGGTGTGCCATAGCAGAGAGAAGGTGCCCTCCACTGGGAAATGGTACTGAGGTCTCTCCTGGGCTTGGGGTTTCATGGCCTCCACTCTGCTGCACAGGAGCGGGTGGTCAGTGTCAGCTTGTTTTAGTACAGTCCCACCACCAGTACAAACCGTTTTTACCCCCACCCCCACCTGGGGGAGGGAAATCGAGAAGCAGAATTTCCTAGGAGAAGGCCCATGAAAGGTGGCGGAGGCACCCTATTCCTCAGGATCCACTATTTCTATGCTTCCCTTCCTCCTCTGGTGTGCTTCCTCTATCTACAGAGTCAGCACCTGAGCAGGGTCACTCCAAGGTCTCCTGGGGACACCTGATGGGTAGACAAATGTGGTGCCCATTGATCTGTACCCAACCACCCGGACTTTCTCATGTGACAAGGCAAAGCAGGCCTTCAGCATGTCAGAGGGAAAACTCTTGTCCTCCTCCCTCAGATAGTACTCAGAACCAGGTTGATGTCTTGGCCAGGATAGGTGCCCTTTGCTCCTCTGCTTGAGAGTCTAATCTGACAGCTATAAATACAGGAGGACCCAAAGGTCAAGTCTTTAGTCAGTATTGATAATTGCCATAAACTGAACATTTGTGTCCCCCAACAATTGATATATCAAATCTTAACCTCCAAGATGATGGTGAGAGGTGGGGCATTTGGGAGGTGATAAGGTCTTGAGGGTAGAGCCCTTGTGAATGGCATGAGTGACCTTATGGAAGAGACCGTGGGGAATTCCTTCGCCCCTTTCACTAGGTGAGAACACAGACAGAAGACAGCTGCCTATGACCCAGGAAACAAGCCCTCACCAGACCCTGAGAAGGTGAGCACCTTGACCTTGGTTGGTCTTCCCAGCCTCCAGACTGTAAGAAATAAACTTCTGTTTATAAGCCACTCAGCCTATAGTTGTTTTTTTGTTATAGCAGCCCAAAGACAGTAATTTAATCAGTGATTGTTCCCATTTTTAAATAAAACCTTGTGAACTGTTAGTCAATTTCCTTTTCAAGCTGGTTCTTCTGACATTTAGTTGTATATGTGGTGCTGAGGTTCAAACCTGGATCCTTGTGCATGCCAGGCAAGTGCTCTACCGCTGAACCACCTCTATTGCCATCTTTGGTCACTTCAAAACACTCCTTTTCTCTTAACTTTGGGGCCATAAAAACAAGTTAGATGATTTTTCCACACTGCAGTACAGCCTTAGTCTAAGTCTTCTTTTGTAAGATCTCCTGTTTTGGGGTCAGTTTTTGGGGGCAAAATATTTAGTAAGCAGAACTGCAAAGACCTCCTCTAAAAATTTGAGAGAACAGGCTGGAGCAGGGGCTCAGCGGTTACAGCGCTTGTCAGGCATGCGTGAGGATGCGGGTTCAAACCCTAGCACCACATATACAACGAGTGTCAGAGCAAGGAAAGCCACATGAAAAACTAAATAAAATTGATTCTCTTTGTCTCACTGTCCCTCTCTCTTTCTCTTTAAAAAAAATGTGATATACAGACTTCAAGAAAATAGATGAAAATCTCTCATACTTCTATAACAAAATTTTATGACTTACAACAGGAGACACTGTATAATAAGCAGCTCACAAACACTAGAAATACCTTCTGCGTGAATTCTGGTTCACTTTTATTATATGTGAACAAGTACTGCTGTAGATATTCAGGAATATAAAAATATTATCCCTACTATTTTAACTCTCACAAATACTTAGGGGTTATATAGTGAATTTTAAGAAACAGTGTCACAGTTGGGTGTGGTGGCACATGCCTGTAATCTCAGCAGTTTGGAAGGCCGAGGCAGGAGAATTGCAAGTTCAGAGCCAGCCTCAGCCACTCAGTGAGGTCCTAAGCAACTTAGCAAAATCCTGTCTCTAAATAAAATATAGGGGCTGGAGAGGTGGCTTAGTGGTTGCAGCGCTTGCCTTGCATTCGCGAGTATGTGGTCTCCAACCCCAGCACCATCTACACAATAAAATGTCCGAGCAACGAAAGTCCATGAAAAACTAAATAAAATTGATTCTCTCTCTCTCTCTCTCTCCCCCACCCCTCTCTTGCTGTTCCTCTCTTAAAAAAAAAAAAGAAAATTAAAAGCCTTAGCATTCACATCTCCAATCCCATTTCTTTAAAAAAAAAA
>PVKS010003474.1:0-103288 GCA_004027875.1 Aplodontia rufa | reverse complement strand
ATATAATAAAGATGGCCATTCTACCCAAAGCCCTTTACAGATTCAACGCAATCCCCATCAGGATACCTATGGCATTTTTCAGAGATATAGATAAAGCAATTCTCAAGTTCATATGGAACAACAGGAGACCCAGACTAGCCAAAACACTACTCTATAGAAAAGAAGAAATAGGGGGCATCTCAATCCCTGACCTGAAATTTTATTACAGAGCTGTAGTAGCAAAAACAGCATGGTATTGGTATCAAAACAGAACAGAAGACCAGTGGAACCGAATAGAAGATCCTGAGACAAACCCGCATATCTTTAACTATTTGATCTTTGATAAAGGGGCAAAAGTATAGTGTGGAAGAAAGATAGCCTGTTCAACAAATGTTGTTGGACAAATTGGACTGCCATTTGTAGACAACTGAAGCTAGATCCTTATCTTTCGCCCTGCACAAAAATTAAATCAAAATGGATCAAAGACTTGGATATTAAGCCTACAACTTTAAATTTATTAGAAAAAGAAGTTGGGTCAACACTACACCTTATAGGAGTCGGCCGCTTCTTCCTTAATAGAACTCCTATGGCGCATGCTGTAAAATCAAAATTAAATGAATGGGATGCAATTAAACTAAAAAGCTTCTTCACAGCTAAAGATTTAGTTGAGAACATCAACAGAGAACCCACAGAATGGGAGAAAAATTTTGCCTGCTACACCTCGGACAGAGGGCTAATATCCAGAATATAAAGGGAACTAAAGAAATTAAAATCCAAACTCGCAAAAAATCCAATCGATAAATGGGCTAAAGAACTTAAACGATTCTTAACTTTTGTTCTAAGTCCAATCTGAGCTTTCCAATCTTGTTGAGATTTTTTTCCCCCAGTTAGCTATGACATTCTCTTGTCCTTTTTTCTTTTTCCTTCAATTTGGTCCTCTCATATATACCAGTAGGACATTAGTTTTCAGTGTGAACTGTCTAAAAATCATTTTAGATATAAAAATACAAAGCTCTAAAGGTACAGTCAACTTGCCACATTTGAAGATTCTACTTCCTTAGGTTCAATCAACTGCAAATCAAACATGTAGAAAAAAATTGCATATGTACTGAATATGGACAGATTTTTCTGTCATTATTGTCTAAATAATACAGTATAATGACTATTTATATCAATTTATTTAGCTTATGCATTGAGGTTGGCATTATAGATTATCTAGAGATGATTTAAAGTGCAGGATAGGATATTCATTAGTTACATGAAAACGCATTTTTCACAATGGATTGGAGTATCCTCAGGTTTTGGTATCTGCAGAAGTCCTGGAACCAATCCCACATGGATACCGAGGGGTGGTTGTATACCAATTCCACTGTGACTCTAAACCAATAAACCTTCTATAGCTTAACCATGGGTGTAAGAGGTATCTCCAAGGAAGGCAAAGAACATTCAGACCCATCATCCAAAGTCATTCAAAAGTTAATCAAAAAAGGAAAAATCCTCATTGCCACAGGTGATGAAGATAATGCTTGTGAAAGCTTGTGTTTCTTGTTTCCCACAAAACCAAGACACTTCATCAGAGACCCTGTAATCTGCCCTTCCTTACTACTATAGGCAACAAAGGGAAGGGTGACAAGAACCCCTTAAGGGTGAGCCCTTTAGTTGGGGGTCTGATTTCTCTAAGAGCTGGCACAATAGGGAGGCGTGTGTCTCAGTTTCCAGGCTGCAAATACAGACCTTGCAGACTGACCCCTCTAGCAATCAGGAAAACCAGAGACAAATCACTTTCACAGGATCCAAACTAGGCCTCAGGCACAAAACAAGACAGAAGGAGAATTTCATCCTTATTCCCCTCCTCATAAGAAACAACACAAAAGACAGAGATGAGAAGAACAAAGGCTATCTATCCCTGGGAGGGAAAGGGTTAATAAAAAATGTGTACTGAAAACCGAATTCCTGGGCTGGAACAGTGGCTCAGTGGTTACAGCACTTGCCTGGCTTGCGCAAGTACGTGAGTTCAAACCGGAGCACCACGTACCCAACAAAGTCTCAGAGCAACGAAAGCCATGTGAAAAACTAAAATAAAAATTGATTTTTTTCTCTGTTTCTCTCTCACTGTCCCCTCTTTCAAAAAAAAAAATGAATTCATGAGAGTCACAATCCAAAGGATCAATATACTAATCCAAAAACAGATATCAATCATGAGACATAAGTTTACTTTATATACCTGCAGGGATGGACTCACACATATAAAACAAAAGTCCCAAAGTGGTCAAACAGGAGAGTTCATATATGATTTGAACAAAGGTCAATAGATTTTGGAAAAAACCACAAGATAAAAGACAGGGAGCTGAGCTTCTACGCATGATGCATTGTGAGAAAGTAAATATATGGGGAAATTAATGTAACATAAAGGCGATTTTCATGACATTTGTGATGTGGATTCTTTTTAGCACTGTTTCTGGGCTGGTAAGAGTCTAGAGTCATCTCTGGTGACTATGACTCTTCTTCCTTTTCAGGGTATGAGAGAAAGAAGAGGGAGCACCTTCCCAAAGGGACATTTATATCCTGCTTGTAGGCAAATGAGGAGGTTGGAATTCTTTCTCTTAATTGCTTTCAGCTCAAAATGATCCTAGTGCCATAGCAACATATTTTGGGTTGTTGTTTTCTGATCCCCCTCAGGGAAAGCTGAGAGAAGATAGAATATATGTATGGGACCAATCCCAGTTGGTGCAGGCTCCATTGGTGAGGTAGCTGGAAGTGTGCAGGCTCTGGGAGGTAGAGCAGATTCAACAAAGCAAGAACGTTGCAGGAGCCTTCAGAGATTGTAGTGCCATGGACCCCTGCAGCCTGTGGAACTGAGCCTGGCCAAATTTAACCAATATTAAAGGACAAACTAAAGGTGATATTGAATGATAGAAGGAGGAAGTATTTAAGGTTCTGAGTGACCAAACAATTCATTCTTTCAGAGCAATTGGGTTGCTTGGATTAAACTCCAGGTCTTTTTCTAAACCCAAGGACCTTGTCCTCTCCATGTGGCTAAATCAATTATTTTCTCTACAGGCTCTACTTGGTGCCCTAAAATTTTATGTGGTCTGGACTGAAGTGGTGGCTCGGTGGTTATAGCAGCTACAGCGCTTGCCTGGCATGCGTGAAGGCACAGGTTTGATCCCCAGCACCAGGTGCACAGCTAAGTGCTAAGCCAGGAAGGCCAGACGAAAAAATAAATAAAGTTTATTTTCTGTTTCTCTCTCTCTCTCACTGTCCTTCTCTCTTCAAAAAGAGAAAGAAAAAAAATCTATGTGGTCGCTGGTTTGATAGTTTGTGAAAATAACTGCAATTATTACACTCACTGACTTTATGCCTATCAGACTGTGGTGTTGCAACTCCTCCCAGTTAGTGACAGAGTGTCTTTCCCCACCCCTAGGTCTGGGCTGGCCTGTGGCACCAATTGACCAGTAAAACACAGAAGTGACCTTGTGCCAGTGGAGGTCAGGGCTTGCGTACACCTCTTACACTCTGTGAACCCTGCCTGCTTGCCAGGTGGCAAGCCAGTGTTAATCTTTTTGGGGATGAGAGACTCCATGGAGCAACAGGATCTTACTAGCTGAGGCCACCCCAACTAATCTCCAGCTGACCCAGCTGCTGATCATAGATACATGGGCACCAGAAGGGCTGGAAAAACACCCAGATGAGCCCCACCACCATCTCCCATTCCCCAAATCATGAGAAAAATAAATATGTTCTGTCTTTAAATAACTGAATGTTAAAGTGATTTTTTTGTATAGTAAAACTAGCACAATTGCAATGATATCTTTAAATGAGGAAAACTAGTTTTAGAGAGCTGTGTTAAAAATTATTGGTCTTTTTTGCCTCAGTTAATTTTTTTTTAGTTTAGACTCTATCAACAGGATGGCTATTCCTTCATTTATTACCCTTCCCTGAAAAATTATAATGACTTACAGCGAGAATGTCTGAGATGAAACTCATTAAGAGCTCAAGTTTAGCTTTCTTTTTACATTTGTTTTAGAAATAATTATTCTATGGACTTCCTCTATTCTCAATATCAATTTTAAAGTTTTAGGCTCAATTTTAGTAAATTGAGTAGAATATCAAGGTTGAACACCCCTTGTATGAAAATTCCAAATCCTTTATTCTCTCAAATGCAAAATGTTTTGTGCATGGACATGACAGACCAAGTGGAAAATTCCACACCTAGGAAATTTTATTTTGTGCAAAAATTATTTAAAATATTCTCTAATTATCATCAGGCTATGTGTATAGCACATATATGAAAGAATTTTATGTTTTGATTTGGGTACTATCCCCAAGATATCTCATTGTGTATTGTCAGAGTTTGGACCTTAAGTGTCCCCCAAAGGTCCATCTGTTGAAGGATTAGTCCCAAGCCTGGTACTCTTGGGAGTGGTGAAACATTTAGAAGGTGGGGCTGGTAGGATGCTCTAGGGGTGTGCAATTGAGGGGGTTGTGGGATGCCAAATCCCTTCCTTCTTCCCTTTTTGTTCTTGGCTACAAGGTCAATAGGTTGCTCTGCTACATGCCCCTGTCATGGTTTGCTGATGTAGACCTAAAACTCTCCAAAACTGAGAACCAAAATAATCCTTTTTCTTTCGTAGGCTGTCTTGGAATTTTGTTTCAGTATTGAAAGCCATGATTTAAAAACTGAGTCTAAAAGTGATAATAAATTTCTGTCTTACTGATACTGTTTATAATGTATATTTAGGAATAATTATTTAGAAAGAAATTCATATTTTGCAGTTGATGCAAGCTATAGAGTATTATATTCATATAAACTCAGCTTAGATTCCATCATTTACCTACATTGTTATATCATATATATATTGCTAAGCATGCTCACATGTTCAGATATGTACATGTGTGTGCTCGTTCAGTATATGCATGTAGGCGCATGTGCTTGTGTCCACAGATGAGTACATGCGCAAATACACATTCACATGTGTGCATGACATAAGTACCCACATGTGAGTGTGTATGTGTGTGCATATGCATGTGCTCCAACCAGGCCTCAGAGGTGCCCTTCATCTGTGCCTAGCACAGTCCTGGTGCAAAGAAGGTGGCCACAGATATTTATTTGATTAAATCCAGCATTACACAGTGTGACTTGTGTGGCTATTTCTCATTACGTTCAAATACGGAATCCATTAATTTTCAAGGAAAAAGCTAATTGAGGGAGATGGAGTTGGTGAGTCTTAGAGTCAAGGATTTGTGCAGATGGAACAGATATGGTGTGTATTCATGACCTGGATGTATCAGTCAGGGTTCTCCATAGGAGCAGAAACAACAGGATATATGACTATAAGAAGATTTATTAGATTGGCTTACACAACCAGAAGCTGGAGAGTCCCACAGTGACCGCCTGCAGGCTGGAGAGCTGGAGGAAGCAGTAGCTGTGCAGTCCAGATGCCGAAGCCTCAGAACAAAAGGATCAACAATGTTATCCCAGTCTGAACCAAAGGCCTGGAAACTCCCTGCAGACTTGCTAGGCAGAGTCTACTTTGGAGGAGTGCAGGAGCTCGAGTCTGATGTCCTCAGAAGATCACAGAGGCAACTGAGAATCCATTCAAGAAGAATCAGACTTGCATCTGCTGCTGCTTCCTTGTTCTTTTGGCCTTTATTCCATCCAAGCCTCCAACCTATTGGACGGTGCTGTTCATACTTAGGGTGGGTCTCCACTTCAGTTCCCTATCCCACATGCCAATCATTCCTAGAAACACCCTCATTGACACACCCAGAAGACTCTTTTTTTTTTTTTAAAGAAAGAGGGGACAGTGAGAGAGAGAGAGAGAGAACCAATTTTTATTTAGTTTTTCAAGTAACCTTCATTACTCAGACACTTCATTGTGTACGTGGGTGCTGGGGTTTGAACTCACACACTCGCGCATGCCAGGCAAGCGCTGTAACTGCCAAGCCACCGCTCCAGCCCACCCAGAAGACCCTTAAACTTAGACGCTCTTAATCTAATTTAATCAAGTTGACAATTCAGCTTAACCATTTGCTGGACCTCCTTCTATTGTGGTTTTTTTCTTTTCTCCCCCAGCCTGAATTCTCCCCGCATTTCTAAGCTTCCTTCTAAGCTCAGTGACTGTATTCTCTTTTACTACCTTTGGGACTAAAGTTAGAACCTTGTCAAGAGGTTGCTCACTGTGGGTTTAGAAAGCAATATCTCCAAGCAAGCAGAAAAGACATGTAACTAGAGCCCAGATCTTTCTGATTACGTTTTTAGTCCAACCTTAGGTGTTGTTGCTCTTGAGCTAGTGGCCTATGTGGAAGGACAGCATGGGTTGGCAATAGGGATGACTTCGACTAGAGAGATGACTGCACCTTTTAGGAATCATGTGACCACCAAGACCCACCTTCGTGGATATTGGTTTTTTTTTTTTTTTTTTTTGAGCACCTTTTCCTTATTGTATCTCAGATGGGGTTTTTGACTGAAGGACTTGTTTTCTTTAATAACCCACAATCGACTACTAAGTTGTGCTATTATAAAATATCAATTATCATTCAAATACCAAGTAGCATCTTTTAAGTTCTCTCAAGGTTACTGTGCAGGAGTACTGCTTTCCTCCTCAGTAGCCCCTTTTAACCAGGGAAGAGTGGCCCTTGTTCAGGGTTCCTTTGGCTTTAAGCTTTTTCCAGATCAGGCACTACTTCTTTCCCAGGGATCACTATGAGTAGGTGAACTGTTCTAAACACAATTTCATTAGCCTTTTAATTCTAAGAAGGCTTGCATGAAATCAGATTGTGGAGCTGAAACACTAATCTTGTGGGTGGAGAAAAACGACCATAATTTGGGTCTGGGAGAGACTCTGTTATCTACATAAAGGTGGTAGGATTTGCTGATTGCATTTAAAATAGGGAAGTGATGATTTCAGTTATCATGCCAACAGGAGCACAGAGCAGTTCTTTGCATTCAGGTAGAACCATCCAGGAGAGTCACTTGGGAAGGCAGGGCCTGATAGTCACACCTATCAGTTGGACCACAATCTGCAATCTGCTTGACTGTCTCGCCCTGCCTGGCCTTTCCCCTGCCAGAATGTCCCTGACTTCCCTGTAAGGCCTCCAGTGGCTCCCTATTGTTCCTGTGATGAAATTCAGACTCCATCCTCAGCTCTGCTCCATCTGCTCTCCTTGTTCAACCTGGTCTTCCTCCCACCAAATCTGCCCTATATTCAATATCCGGCCCCCAAATTTGCCATTTCTTGATTACATTTTGAATATTCCCGCTTCTGGGTATTTTTGTAAGCTCGTATCCATCATCTACGGCTTGCATTTACATCCTGTCCTGTGATGCTATTTCTAGACCCTTTTTTTACTTTGTGGTGGGGTTCATAGCTCCTTTTTTGGAGTTAATCGTGCACATGTCCATTTTGCCCACCAGGCTGAATCTTGAGATGCTACTTACTTTTAAAACAACATCGTTTACATCATTCACACCCAGTAAATACTTAGGACATCAGGAACCACCCACAGGGACATCTGTGTGTCCCATCACAGTTTTCAAAACTGCACTCACAGCAACTGTGTAAACATCAATTTCATCCTCGCTTCACTTGGCATGGGGATATAGTGTTGTCCCAGATGGCACAGGACAGTCCAGAGATTCAGACCTATATCCCTTGAGGTTCGAGATCCTGGCACACACAGCTGTTCTGGGTTATCCATGAAGGTGTGAGGACACAGTTGTTCATAGGAAGGTGGACTCAACTGGCTTCTTTCTGCCTTTTTGGTTCTACTGTTACTGAGAACTTTAGAGACTGATTGAAATATTCCAAGGAATTCACAGGTAAGAAACAGCAATGGATAGATAACAAAATTAACTCAGGTGAGAACAACTCGTTTTTACAAACCTGTACAGAAACTTTCTGTGCATTAGAAGCTTGTTTGATTGTTCAACAAATAAATTTCTGAATAAAACAAGTTAAAAAAATAATTAGAATAAAAAAGAAACTTTCTGTGGTCCCTTTGAGTAAAGTGGCTTGATATGGTTTTAGAGTTTAAGATATATGTTTTCTATCGCAGTTAAACCTGTAATGCAACCCAGGAATGTTTACTGTAACATACGTTTCACATGTGTAATGGAGCCATCTTAAGTCAGGAAATCAGAATGCAGCCTTTTTTCTTTTTTAATTAAGAGTTGAGTAGTTTTACAATCATAAACGCAAATAAATTAAGAATATGCTATGCCTTGATCATAAACCATAGTTCCCTCCACATTACCCACACTCCAGTCTCTTAATTCTCTTGATTCTTCTATATTATGCCCCTAAAAAATAATATTGCATATGTATATATATATGTATATATATATGACCTGTGAAATTTACACAATTAAATGATTGCGTACATAGTATTTGACTTCTTGGCGGGGTAAACAGTATGCTACATTGTTGGTTGTCTCCCTAGATATTTCCCCCCTATATGTCTATGGTTCCCCTAGATTATGTGTTGCTATGCCTTTGGTGGTTCCAAACATGAGTTTGATTACCTTTCACCCAAGCCTGGGTTTAGCTCCAGCCTAGAAAGGAGCCATTTTAAAAAATTTCCTAGTGTTAGGTGGACTCTGACTTAGGCAATGCCAATGCCACTTTGAAACATATCCTCCACATTAGAACAAGACTTACCTCAAGGTCACACCAACCCACCTGTCCCTATATGTGGGGACAATACTCCATCCTAAACACCCTATCATTAAGAAAGGAATCCTACCTGAGAACTCTCTAGGGGCACCCTAATCCCCTCCACCCCCCAATCCTTCTGTATCTACCCCAGGAGGCAGGTGGGTCCCAGACTCTGAATAAATCTGTGTCACTGTTGAGCGCCCTTCTCCTCTATTTCCCTCATTTGCTTCTTTCCTTACACCCAGCAGTATCCATTCACAACTGCAGCCCTTTTCCACGACCACACCACTCCAATTTTAAATTAGATAATTGCTTAGATTGAACCCCAAACTCTTCCTATCAGAGTGAAGGGCAGTGCTTTGTTAGAAATAAATACAGGTGGACAGCCCACCCAGGTGTGCTCCCTTGATGGATTCTCTGCAGAAGTACAGTTTAGTCCTGCAGACCCACTTCCCAGCACCGCATTTCTAACAATAGAAAGTCCCAAATTCCATCTTATTTTCTTCAAATCTAGCATTACATGTTTCAATTTATCTTACACATTTTTATTTGTAACTCTTATTTAATACTAAAACTAAGATACACCCTATATTAAAAAAAAAGTTAAGCCCACCCTGGAAATCAAGTATAATTTCCATATTTTTAAAACAACTGTTATTACCCCTTTTCCAGGTAAGCATATTTTTCATAGGAGTAAGAACAGGAAATGCATACCAAAGTGTAACTTGTTTTTACTTAAATGGCATAGTAAACGCCTCCACAGAGCTTTCCTAACTTCCTCTTTTACCATAATTGGAGTTGATTCTTCCGGGCAGACTCCTCCCTTTGTCTCTGCTCAGGGGGCCTCACGCACTGGGTAGTTCCTTTGTCGCAACACATAATACAGTCTGCTGTATTTATTTATTTAGTCTGCCCTTCTTTCTAGCCTGAGAGTACTCTTCTCAAATGTCAGGACTGGAGCTTCCTCTCAATTTCTTTCTCCTTTGACCCATTGAGTGCAGCCCCTGCTTGCAGTGGATTGAGAGCAGGACTCGGGATCAGGGGCACTGGTTGTCACTTAGCAGAGTCCAATGCATGTCCCAAGGTCTGGGGGATAATCCTCTTATGTGGCTTTCTGGGTAAAACTTCACATAAGCATGTGAAATAAAATAAGATTCATACACTTCCTAAAATAATAACCTCTACTTTTGAGCATATAAATGGACACCCATTTGGACAAGGATATTCAAGGACAGAGTATTTGGAGGGAAAGTGGACACAGAAATGGAATGATCATGATGTTTAGTCTATATGATGCCAAACCCTCCAACATGATCAAATATAATTTTCAGTTTGCCAGATTGTTCTGGCAGAATGGAGCAGAATAAAGAGAGAACCTTGTTTGGGTGGAATCTTCAGCCTCACAGGGTGGACCCTTGGGACACCTTCATCAGAGAACTGACCCTGTGCTTGTCTGACAGGGAACCTGAACAGAGGGCTGCCTGGCCCTCCTCCTCCAGGGAGGAAGATGCTCACCCTAGCTCAGAGGCTGTACTACTGCCAAACCCAACTATGAGGGCTTCATGTTGACTGCCAGCATATTCCCAAAGGAAGACCTTGTTATTGTTTAACTTTTCACTTTCTATATTAATTGTGAAATAATTTTAAATTAAATTTCATGAAAATTCAACAAGTGACAGTTTGCCCTTTCCTTTCAAATGAAGAAAGAATTTTAGTAATTTTCTGGAAATTTTCCTTTTCAAAAGGATCTCAAATTTAATTGTTTTTCTTAGAAAATACAGAGACAGGACCTTCCTGCTTTTCCATGTTCTTTCCATTTCCAGACCCTGGAACACTGAGCTGGAGAAGATGCTAATTCCAGAGCACAAGTGAGTTTTATGATGCATGTTACGTGATCTTTGCTCTGGCTAACGAATTTCTTTTTAAGTATACAGCTTTTTTGAAATTTACCCCCATTCAGAAAGCCATTCAGGGTGGCATGTTAGCCAAGGGAATCAACCCTTCCTCTCTGCTTCCTTGGCACTTGCCAGAATCTAACTTCTCTCAGCTTTCTGGGTTTTTTTCATATCATTTATTAATGTGCAACATGGTCAGCCTTTTACTTATTCGTTTTGTTCATTATTCATTTCCCCCTTCTAGAAAGAAGTGCTAAGAAAAAAAATAGATTTTTTGACTATTGATTTATTGATTGATTTCAAATGTCCAGCACAGTTCAAGTCGCATAGTAGATAGTCAAAGATACCTGTCCAGTATGTGTTTTTACTGTCACATAAAAAGGAAGAGTTCTGATTCACTGATTGACATACTTGTCTGCGGAATTGTGGTGAAAGCCATGCGAGGGCAGTGGCTGGGCTTCTTTCCCTTGTTGTGGACAGAAATTGATACAAACTAGCACCAATGAACATTCCTTAAATGAATGAGAACCTGAACAGAAATTCTGGGGTGTGCAAATTAAGTTATCATTAAAAAGAAAAACTGGAAACAGGCTGGAGCAGTGACTCAGCAGTTAAGGTGCTTGCCTGGCATGTGCAAGAACATGGGTTTGAACCCCAGCACCACATACACAACTAAGTGTCAGAGCAGTGAAAATAAGATGATAAACTAAATAAAACTGAGTCTCTCTCTCTCTCTCTCTCTCTCTCTCTCTCTCTCACTGTCCCTGTCTCTCTTAAAAAGAATAAAAATAAATATACAAGAAGAAAAGAAAACAAGGGGCTGGAGTGGTGGCTCAGCGGTAGAGTGCTAGCCTGGCATGCAGGAGTACCTGGGTTTGAACCCCAGCACCACATACACAATTGAGTGTCAAAGAAACAAAAAAACAGATGATTTCTCTTTCTTAAAACGTAACAATATAAAAGCTCAAAGAGACTAAATTTACAGGCGAGCAATAGTAATGACCTTCAAACTACCAGGGGGTGCAGTGTCTCTCTCCCAAGGTTCTCAAGCCTCTAATGGGGGATAGAGGTTCTTCGGGCATCCAAAGGCTGTTGGAGAGGAATCCCTTAGGTGGACCTGTACCACTCCAAGAGTTACCAGGAGGAAATGATGAATCACTCTCTATGCCTGTGATACCAGTCTTCCTTTTCCACTGTATCTGAGTTTCAAGTGAAGCCCAACTTCACACATAGCTTGTTATAAGACAGTCCCAGGTGTCTCTTATAATGATGGAGCATTTACCTAGCATGCACCAGGCACTGGGTTTGAAAAAAAAAAAATCACAGATCAATTCTTTGTCTCATAGAGAGTGCAGTGAAAAACATTAATGTGCCACTGATGGTGTGCATACCCACCAGGAGGAGTACCAAACTCACCTGGAACCAAGGTGTCTACATCAGAGATCAGGAGAATCCATATTGCCTGAGAGTAGAACAGATGTACCAAATTAACATTTGCAATCTTCAAAATCTCAGGGTATTTGAATGACCACTGAAGTTCAGAGGCACAAGGGTGTAATGCAAAGTTCACTATGGGACATCTTTCACCACCACCTCAATTCTAACTAGCTAATGTCCAGGTTCATTTTCTCCTCACCAGTTTGTACTTATAACAGAAGCATAAGTGTTAATGTGGTAAGACACAGAAACAATGTTAAGAGAGACCAACAGACAGCTGTGCAAATCTAAAGTTAACTGCTTCATGAGATCAGTACTAGAATCGTAATCCATACAAAGAACACAGTGGGAATACTGTTTGAAAGATAGAATTTGCAATAGGAAGTGATGAAACAGTCATTGGTTTCTAGGACAGGCTGTGGGAAAATAGTCTCCTCAGTTCCAGTCAGAAGAAAAGGATGTGGATTTTAACAACTATTTGAATGATTTATTTGAAAGAATGGAGGTTGCAATCATCTAAATGGAAGTGTTTAGGGCCAAAATCCACACCAATCTTAAGTTAAAAAAAAAAATCCTGGGTCCCACTACAGACCTACTAAATTAACATCAGCATGGGTAGCGTGGGAATTGGAATTTTTTTATTTTTTTAATTTTTGAACAACCATAAAAGTTTTTAACAAAATAATATAAAATGTGTATAGATTCTGGATACTAGATTTACCCCCAGGAGAGCCCCCCCAGTTACCCACCCTTATCCCTCCCTTCCCCTTACCACAATATCTCTTAAAAAGGATTATGTTGTATAGCATTCATTACATTTTATCTGGATTTAACACATGATAATAGACCAACTTTCTCACTGGCCAGGGTCCAGTCCCAACCTCCACAGATGAGTGGAGACAATTGACCATTAGTTCTCTGGGTTAAGCTGATTTTGCTCAGCATAATTTCTTCCATAGCCATCCATTTACCTTCAAAGGCTACAATATTTTTGTTTCTAATCACTGTGTAAAATTCCATGGTATAAATGTACCACAGTTTTTGGATCCATTCATCCAGTGAGGGACATCTGGGTTGCTTCCATAGTCTAGCAATAGTAAATTGAGCTGCTATGAACATAGATATTGCTGTGTCACTGTAATGTGCTGATTCTAAATCCCCTGGAAAGATTTCCAGGAGTGGAATAGCAGGGTTGTATGGTGGGTTCATCCCTAGTTTTTTGAGGATTCTCCACACTGCTTTCCAGAGGGGCTGTACCAGTCTGCAGCTCCACCAACAGTGTGTTAGTGTGCCTCTCTCTCCACAGCCCCTCCACCATCAGTTATTATTATGAAAACCACATTAAGATATCACCTTACGCTAGTCAGAATGGCAAAGATGGGGAATTGGAATTTCTAAGGAATATCTCTGGTGGTTTTACTGTGCAGATCAGCATAGGAGGCTGTAATGAATTTCTACAATTTTGTGTGACCTCTGCATTTATTTTGAATCTAGATTTAACTTTCTCATACTAGAAGCAGGGGTCTATATTTCCTGTTCTCTGCCTTCCAGTTTTTCCCTATGCTCAGTCCAGACTTCTTCCCTGTACAGCTAACCCCTGGTGACCACCTCTACATGGGCCAACTACACACAGCCTGCCTGATTGACCCCAGGTCCCATGGGGACCATGCAGATAGGCCACAGTGACCAACTCCCAGTCCCAGTGTGACTCCATGGAGTTCATGTCCCTTACTCTAAGCTCAGAAGTTCTTATGAGAAACCTGGTCAGGCAAGGCCCTGGACTCCTGCAAAGGCTTCAGCCCACACGCTGACCGAGCATGTCCTGAACAGCTCTCACTTCCCACTGGTCCTGTGAGGACTACTGCCCTCTTTCCTCTGGAATCTGTAGGTGATAAACCATGTGTGCTTTGTTGAGTTGCCTATTCTGTGTCTCACCTGACTGACACCCAGTCCGACCTTATCTCCTCCTCAGGTTCTCCTGGACAGGAGCTACTTTGGTAGGAGTTAGGAATAGGGAAAATGAAAGATTTTATTTTACCTTCATTCCTCCTCTAATACTCGTTTTTTTTTCTTTATGTAAATCCAAATTTCTGACCTATGCAATTTTACTTTAGCCCAAGAAACTTCTAGTAACATTTCTTGCAGGGAAGATCTGTTGGTAATAAATTCCTTATACTTTTGTTTGAGAAAGTCCTTACTTCTGCCTGCTTCCTTCTATCCTTTTCCCTTTCCTTTCCTGCCCCACCTCACCCCACTCTGCTTCTCCTTTTCTCTCCCTTCCTCTTCTTTCCTTTCCTGGCATTGAATCAACAGGTTGTTTACAACTAACCTGTGCCTCTAGCCCTTTTTATATTTTATTTTGACTAGAGTCTCATTAATTGTTGAGGCTGGCCTGAAACTTGTGGTCCTCTTGACTCAGCTTCCCCTCCTTGGATTAAAGGTGTGCACCACCACACCCCATTCTCCTTTATTGTTAAGGAATAATTTTGCTGGGTACAAAATTCTAGGGCAGTCATTTGCCTCTTTCAGTACCTCAATGATTTCACTCTGCTTTCTTCTCATTTGTATAATATCTGTCTAGAAGTCTGCTCTAATTTCATACCTTTTGTCTTCTGTAGTTTGGGTGGTTCCCTCTCCATTCGTGACTTATCTTAGACTTTTTCTTTGGATTTTTTTCAGCTTAAATAGGATATACCTAAGTTGATTTCTTTTGTTTTTCCTTTTTCTTATCATGCTTTGTATTCTCTGAATTTCCTGTATCTGTAGCTTAATGTCTTCCATTAGTTTGAAACAGTTATCCAGCCATATTACTTCAAGTATTACTTTTGTTCCATCCTACCTTTCTTTCTTTTCCTTCATACATTCTGATAACCAATTGCTTATATATTCTGTATTTTGAAATTATTCTGCTTTGCCTCTTTTTCTCTTTTCACTTGGGATTTTAATTTGGAAAGGATTTTTTTTTTCTTTAAGATCACTGATTGTTTCCTCTGCCATATTGAGAATTCTGTCTCCTTACCTGGAGCAGGGATCAATGGAACCAGGGCTGAAACTGTAGCTCAGTGGTACATTGCTTGCCCAACATGTGTGAAGCCTTAAGTGTAATCCCTAGTACTGCGAAAGAAGGAAGGAAAGAAGAAAGAAAAAGAAAAAAGAAAGAAGCTGATGGAGGAATAAACTAATAAGAAACACTTAAAAGGTAAATTTGAACCATCAAAGATCAAGGACTTTCTTGATTTGTTAGCACTTTTGACTGCTAGCATTTTATTTTGAATCTTAGAGTTTTTATCTCTCTCTCTCTGTTTATTGTAGTCATCAATTCTTGGTATCCTGTCTACAGTTTAAGTAGTATCCTTGACATATTAATTAAATAGGAATACAAAGGTTATTTGAAATTCTATCCCTGATAATTTTTTTAAAGGACAGTGAGAGAGAGAGAGAGAGAGAGAATCAATCTTTACTGAGTTTTTTCACATGGTCTTTGTTGCTCCGACACCTAGCTATACACATGGGTGCTGGGGTTTGAACCCATGTACTTGCACATGCTGGGATCTCCGATAATTTCCAAATCTTCACCACATATAATTTTGATGTTTGTTGCTTTTGTGTGTGTATGTGTGTGTTGAACTTTTATTATATTTGAAACCTTGTTGATGGGGTGATAATGTGGAGAAGGGGAACAGTCTATAATCTCACTAAATCAGTCTTTTCATTAGTGTTCCTCGAAAGTACAGCTATTTTCCCTTCCACTTCTATTCCCTGGTTGCAATGTTCCCAAACTATTTCCTTTGATTCCTGGACCCTGTTGACCTTTTCCCTCCCTTTCCTGGGACAGATGGGCTTTATACATTACCTCAGTTGGCATAAAGATTTGGAAATCATTCTGGAAAAGTCCTTTTCTCAGACAGGCCTTCATTATGGAGAAGGTGTGCTTCATAATGTATTATCTTCCTTTACTCAGGGATATTTCCTTGACCTCCACCATGAAAACTTGGTGTGCTTCCTGAAAGGTAAAACTCAAGAAGGAGTGGAGGCCCTCTGAGACTGTGGAATTGAGGGGCTTCAATTCATCCAGTTACTAGGTAAATTTCTGCCAGTTTCTTCTGCTCCTGTTAAATAGTCATTGGTTTCTCCAGATATTCCTATCTGTATACATATGCAACTAGTGCTTTGCCTTCCAACTTCAATTGCACATCTAAGAGAAATCACTGATTTTCAGTTTGTGTAGCCGTATTCTTCCTGTAAGGATGGAGTGACCACTTCCAAGCTTTGAACTGTTGGAGCTAAAGCTGGAAGTTCCTGCATTCACTTTGAAATGCCTTCCATTAACCTGTGGAATTTAAAAAGTAAGTTGGATGTTGGAATTCTTCTAGTAAGTGATGTAAAATTTCAGTATGTATTTATGAATTTGGTGCTGGGGATTGAACCCAGGGTTTCACACTGCTAAGCACACCCTGGTCCTCAGCATTTTCAATGAGAAAACTACAAGAGAGAACTATGAAGTTCTATAAAAATTACCAAATAAATTACTTCTTGAAGCTTTCTATGAGTTCCATGAAAACTTTTAACCAGCTTCCATTGCCATGAATGCTGCTGGCTCTTCTTATGCCTCATGTTACATCCTCGTACCTTCTTGGGCTCCCTTTTATGCCTCACCATTTTGAATGGCAGTTCTCAGATCCTCTAGACTCTACATGGACTAATTAATTCCACCTCTGGGAAGTGGCCTGAGTATAGGTATCTTGTGAAACATCCCACAGGTTCTGTCATGCACCTTGATTGCTTTGGACATCTTGTGGGATAGTTTTAAGTCCTACATTCTAACAATTTGCTATCAGATCTGTGTGATAGCATCTGTTCAATGTTCATGACCCACTAACATATCTCCCTTGCCCAGACATGGTGCTTCATGTTTGTGACAAACCACTGGCTAGTGGCCATCATGAAGGGGATGAGGGATGACGAATATGTGTGGACCTAAGATCTTTCTAATTTTCTGTGTCTCAAACAGAAGTCAACGAAAGTTCCTTTAAAACATTCTGATCTATGTAGTTTCATTTGTTGTGACAAATGACAGGATTTCACTTTTTTCATGTGGGAAGAATATTCCACAGTGTTTATGTGTATGTGTCTACCAAATTTTCTTTATCCATTTATTCATAGATGAACACTGAAGTTGATTCCATATCTTGACAATTGTTAAGCGTGCTGCAATACACATATGAGTACAGGTATCTCTTTGACATACTGATTCAATTTCCTTTGGATGTGTACGCAGTTTCAGCATGGTTTTCTAGGCCTTCCTTCAACCATTCACAGAAGAAAGAAAATCAGGGCTTATTTTAATCCCATTGTTTACTATGCACATGTAACGGATCCTCAAGTCTTTCTTATTTTAATGTCTAAATATTTCTTAAAATTGACTTTATTTCCATTTTTTTCTGTGACTCCTTGGTGAGAAACCTCTCCATCTCTCGACTCTGTACCTACCTGTCAACTGGATATCACTTTTAGTTGACCATAAATTCTATTCTCAATATAAGTAGTGCTCTATTGATAGTCACTCTCAATACACCTCATCATTACTTAAGACTACCAAAGAGATTTACAGAGAAGGATAGAATATATCCTCAGATCCTTGGCATCATGAGCTGTACAACTGAACCCCTAATTTGTTCCCTGATTTCCAAATTCTTTTTTTTTTTCAGGGCTGAGGATCGAGCTCAGGACCATGCGCATGCTAGTCAATATTCTTTTTCCAATCATAAAATCATTATCAGTCTCATTCATGGTGGCTGTTTCTCACTTTGGTCCAGATATAAACTGTCCTCTGTGGATTCATTTTTTATTTCCTTGTTCTCTCTCTCTCTCCCTTTTTCTCAAATCTTTATCTTATAAAGTCTAATCCCTCTGTATCATACAAACCAAATGTTATCTTGCCTGAGACACAATTTGGAGGTTCACTAGCTACTCACACCTCACAGGAGACCCCTTAGTGGGGTGCTCACTGTTGCACCTATGTTTGCAGAAAAAGATCTACCATTTTGAGGCTGGGATTGAGCATGAGTCCATGGGCTCAAAGCAGCCTCCAGAATAAGTGAATTACACTGAGAATCAGGATACATACATTGCTGAGGAGAACTTCTCTGAACAATAGTTGAGGTCTGTGGGAGGAAGCAGAGGAGAGAGCAGACCAACAGAGATACAAGACTTGAGGTGGAATATTATTTGTGGTGTAGAGTTTTAAAGTAACACTCTGGGCCCTGTTCCATTCGCTCTCTCCTACAGAAATCACACAGTCAATTGAATATGAACAGGAAAAATACAACCTAGATCATATGTTCTGAGTTTCAGAATCAAGAAAATAATTAATTCTTTTGGTTATGAGTCCTAGGTTCTTTCTAAAACACCACCAATGCCCTACAAGAACTATAATTGATACTCACTTGAGTAAATCTCTTTATTTAGCTTTAGCCAGCTTTTCTTCTCTGTGACAAGATACCTGAGAAAATAAACATGAAGGAAGGAAGGCAGGCTTATTTTTGGCTCAGAGTTTCAGAGTTTTCAGTCCCTAATTACTCAGCCCCATTGTTTTTGGGCCTGAGTAAGGCAGATCATCACAGTGGTGAGCACCGGGTGGAGCAAAGTCACGTACTTTATGGAGGCCAGGAAGCAATGAGAGCAAGACAGGCAGCGGCCAGGGACAAAATATCCCCTTCAAGGGCACACGCGCAGTTACTAGGTCCCACTTCCTGAAGTTTCCACCGCCTCCCATTAGCCCACGAAGCTATGAATTCATTACAAATGAGGTCAAAGCCCTCCTGACCCAGTCATCTCCAAAAGCCCCCGCCACTGATTGCTGCACTAGGGACAGAGCCTTAAACATTTGAGCTTTTGAGGAACATTTCAGATTCAAACCAGAATACCTTTTCTTAGTTAATTTCATATTCCACCAATATAAATTGATTTCTGTGACACAGTGGGCAATAGTTTAGACTATTTTTCCAGCATGTTGTATAACAGTATATTGTATGGCTATACAAAGTGCTCCCATAAATTAAAAAAAATGGTTTTAACTTAATAAATGATTATGCAAATATAATAGCCAAAATATATATATTAAATGGTCCTAATTTATAAAGACAAAAGAAAGCAGGTATTTAAAACAAAACTACACATGAACTGAGATAATGGCCAAGTGAAGTCAGTATATTAATTTGAGCCACTTTATTTTATTTTTTTATATTACTTTTATATTTTTCCAGTTTTAAATGCCTGTACCGGAACTGTTCAGCAACTTGAGGGTGCAAAGTATACCATAGAGTATTTATAACCCCCCTTTTCCTTCCCCATGCTTCTCCTCTTTCTTTCCTCCCCCCATCCAGCCAGGCTTCCCCTAGTTTGCTTGTTAACCTGAGTTTGATGGATCTATTATATAAACTTGTCCTTCTATCATCCTTTCCTTTGTTTTACTCTAGCTTCCACATTTGAAAGAAAGCATTCAACCTTTGAGCTTCTGAGTTTAGCTAATTTCACTTAGCATGATTTTCTCCATTTCCATCCATTTACTAGCAAAGGCTATTACTTCATTCTTCTTAATAGCTGAGTAGAACTTCTTTCTAAATATATGCCACGGCTTCTTGATCCATTCATCCAGTATTGGGCATCTTGGTTGATTCTATAACTTATTTATTGTGAATTGTGCTGCTATAAACATTGATGTAGCTGTGTCTCAGTAATATGCTGGATTTTTTTTTTCTGGGAAAATATCCAGGAGTGGGTTAGCTGGGTCATCCTGGTTCTATCCCTAATTTTTTGAAGTCTCCATACTGCTTTCCAGAGTTGTTGTACTAGTCTGTAGCCCCAGAAACACTGTAAAAGAGTTCCTTTCTCCACACAACTTCTCCAGCATCTGTTGTGATTTATATTCTTGATCTTTGCCATTCTGACTAGGGTGAGATGAAATCTTAAAAAAAGAAATCAGATACTTATCTCTCATCCTGAATACCCCACCCAAAAAAAATCAAAATTGATCAAACACTTAGGAATTACATCAGATACCTTACAACTGTTAGAAGAAAATATAGAATCAACATTCCATCATATAGGATCTGGTGCTAACTTCCTTAAAAAGACCTCCATAGTGCAAGAAATAAAACCAAGAATCAATAAGTAGGATGCCATCAAATTAAAAAGCATCTGTGCAGCTAAAGAATCAATCAAGAACATGAAGAGGAGCCCTCTGTGATCTATTGGATGCATGATGGACCTGTTTCTTGTTGCAATGACCTCCTTGTTTCTGAGACCCCCCACCTATCATCTTGAGAAACAAAGTCAAATGCGCTCTGACCCCCCACCCCATCTGTAATTGAAATTACTCATGGTAGTCACAGAACCAAGGTGGGATGGTTATTGTAGGGTTTGAGAGCATGGGGGGTCTCACTTTGTCACTGTTAGTCTCAGATACTGCTGGTGACACCAAAGTAATGGCAAGGCTGACTTTTATCCCAAGAATCTTCCTATCTGACGTTGTCTTGACATTACTCCAAGTTGACAAACTTGAATCTGAGAAGTAGGGAGACTAAGTCTTGAGGGAAAACAGTTATTAATGACCAGATCAACCACTTCCAGTTCTGATTAGCATCAGTAAAGAATGACTCCTAGGATTCAAGGTTACACTGCATTTTCTAAAGACAAGATAAGGTCATTTTCATTGAAGCCATTTGACTTGGAGTTGTCAGCTCAGTTCTCTGAACTCTTGTTCCTGAATTCCAGCTATGTAGAGCTTAACCTGACTTTTGACCATGACTTCCCTCCTCCTGACATTTACCCCTTGCCCCTGCCTGCTCTTCTGACCTTGAACTTCCTCCCTGCTGTGTCCTGAGCATTTCCAGCTGGCTTCTCTGGTTTCCTTTGCACTTATTTCTTATTTTATTTTATTTAGCAACCCGCTCTATATTGTCATATGACAGAGCTGCAAATGCACATTGCAATAGCACCAGAATTCAGAATCCCTTCATTAAGGCTCGTGCTTGGTTAGAGCTCTCCTAGAAGTGGGCATTCCCAAGGTGCTTAAAGACCAAGAAGAAGCAGAGAGTCCTGTGTGGTGTGCCATGGGAGAGGTTTCACACTCCAGCACAGAAAAGAAACTGCCTAGAGAGAACTGTGGGAAAAAGAATCTTAGAAATGGGAGACAGATTATCTAAGCACATAGAAGCATGAAAGGATTATGAATAGTTAGAAAACCCTGAGTTCAGAGCGATTGGACTTGGGCACAAACTGTGAGGGGTGAACTCTAGGAAGTTGGTTATAAAGCAAGTGTATGTCCCATGAGGGACCTTGGACTTTATCCTATGTCCTCGTGACAGGTTTTCCTGCACCAGCTTTTATCAACACTGGGTGTGGGAGCCTGCTAATCCTGTGGTGAAACTCTATACTGTACAAGTTTTGAACACAAATCATGAGAGTGAATTGTGTTTAGAACCATTAGAGATTAAAGAATAGTCCTGAAATCTTCCTTTCTACTGGTTGGTTGTAATCTGCTAGTCACTGGACCCCTAAAATTGCCTGTCTTTGTCAAGTTCTGATCCCCAGGGGCTGGTGTGAGCAAAGGTCTCGGTCTACCCACATGCTCTGTGGGGTGACTGGTGTGGGTGGTTATGATATTGTGGTCGGGGGTCCACAAAGTGTGCAGAAGAAGGGTGAGTGGTCAGAGAGTGCTGTTCCAACCTGAAAGAGTTTGCTCCAATCTGCACAAATTCATCAAACTGTCCCTTTATTTTCCTTTTGACTTCTCCAACTGTACAGTGCCCTGCATGGCATTCCCTTGAATAGGTCTGAAGAGGAACTGTCCAGACCCACAGAGTCAGTGAAAGCCAGGGAACTTAGTGACATCGAAAAATATATGTTATTTCAAATCATTTTTCCAACAACTAACATCTCAGAACAGGTCAGCAGTAGAATTTGTCAAAATTACACTAAATTCTGTTCTGCCATAGAGGCTAATAGGTGGGATCTCAGCTGTGGAATTCCAAGCAGTGCAATGTAAGGACATGAAAAATACTGAGTACGAACATGAAAAAGTTACATGTACTTCCCGTCTGCACTTCAGCTTTATATGCCACACTGGGGACCATTTGGGGCCCTTTGGATGATGAAACAAATATGAATAAACTTTTTTTTAAAGTTTCTAGTATCTTTTTGCATGTGGTGAGTTTCACATCTTAACCATAAATTAACAAATCAGTTAGTCAAGGTACAACAAACGCATGTAATACTGACATAGTAGACAAGCAAACCCCAAGAGGCCTCTGCTAGTCAACGATTGAAGTCCAGCATTCGAAGTCTTTTTTTCATTTTTAAAATACTTACTTTGCATGGAAGATTTGCTCCCAATTGTCATCTAATTGTCTTGAAACATTTTCTACTTATTGTGCATTGACTTTTCAAGAAATGGGTTTTAACTTGGCAGGCTAGTATAAGTTACAAGGCAAGAGCTATACATTTGAGAGGAAAAAATATCCTTTTTTCTATGAATTGCTGGAATTTTGCAGAAATATTTGCTCCCCTTGTTTGTGTGTGCACATGCAGTGTGTGTGTGTTATGGGGCGGGGGAGGGGAGAGTCAGAGACAGAAACAAAGAGACAGAGAAAAAAGTATCATCCCTTAATAACTCACTGTCAGTCACTGTCCCCAATATATTTCTTGGTCTTTGCCAAGTTCTGGGATTCTTGGGGAAGTGTTTATCCTTAAAAGCTGATTTGCTCAAAGGTCCTGATCTATCTTCATCAGGTTAGGGGACAGGGATAGGAACTTACATATTTAAACATTTTCAAATCTATTCTATATCCAGTAACATATCTGACCCTCACCAAAGTCTGTGAGGCGGTTAGTGGCTTGTGATATTATTCCCATGTTAGAGGTGAAGAAAGAAGGGACAGTGATGTGTGTAAATTATCTGTGATCCCAGAGCTGGCAGACCCAGGCTGTTGGGATGACCCTTCTTCCTCTAGCACTCTGCAGGATTTCCTCCTCTGTCCACAGAGCCCTGAATTCAGGGAATACTGAAGCTCAGGAGGTGATCATTGTTGATTCAAATATACAAAACCAGTTCACTGCCATTAGCTTCCCATTCCATATGGCCCAGAGCTGGTGCTCCTTAGGACCACCTGAGCAGCAGACGAAGGCACTCTTATGCTGAACCCCCTGACTAGAGACTCTGCTTTCTAGAGGTAGTTCCAGTTGGGAGAGAAATGCAGTACTTAGCCTGAGTCCCATTTGAATTTCCTGAAGCAAGTGTCAACATGCAGTTGCCACACAGAAGTATGGGAATAAAAGTGCTAGCATGCTCTCAGGAAATGACCCTCATCATTTTTTCTCAAAATATCACTTTATGCTCATTCAGTTTCCTAATGCATTTTAGAAATATTTTATCAACTTTTTGCAATAGCACAAAAACTTACATTAACTTGAAAAGAGTTCTTATTCAAATTCTTTTAATGTTAGCCTTGGTTGTGGCTATGCACCTACTTTTCTGCATCCTGATTAGCAGGTCCCACTCCCAAGCTGCTGAACCACAACATCTGTAGGATCTGACTGCGAGTTCTTTTTCAGCTGACTGGAAGATTATGGTGTAGCATATGGCACACTGCGAACTCTGGAAGAGTGAAGCATTGTGATCCCACATCTGGGTCTGCTCAGATGAAGGTGCATTCCCACCTGGGATTTGAAGTTCTCTTACGGAATCCTCAGGGTCATTGTGAACCACACATCAAAACACAAAAATTGTGTCTCCCAGATGCCATTTTACCCTGAATCCAGCCTCAGAGTAGACGTGGCTGGTACTCGCTGCTCCAACACCTATGGTTCACCCTTCCCTCAGCTAATGGGAGTGTGCGGGGAGCAAGCTATAAAGTCATAAATGTATACTGTACAAACTATCATTGTAGGACCACTGAGTCAGGATTCAGGGAGCTGTGGGTGAGCTACAGGTGCTCTGGCTCCAGGACCACATTTGCTCTCTTACATCCCACCCAAGGGCATCAGCTCCATGCTGTGGTCCCTCCCCACTCCAGTCTCTGTCTTCCACTAAACCATAATTTCCAAGTAGGAAAAAGAATGCTGATGGGCCTGGTTCCACAGTTCCTCTAGATTTGTTGAGTGTGTGAATGAATAAATTAATGAGTGAATCCCCTTTAACTATTTATTCATAATTAAAGATTTTTCTGAGTCTTTACCCTTAATATTAGACCCACATTCCTCCCCTCTTCCTTCTGCCTCTCACACCCTCACTGCAGGGGTGCAATTGTCTGCTTTAAAGAGAATATTTTGCTTCCTTTCTTCCCTCCTAAATCCCCATCCTGACTTAACTGTTAACCACTGTCCTCCCCAACTTTGATCATGTCATTGATCTTCTTGGTAATTCTCCAATCAAGGATCAGATTCAGTTGCAAAATTTCAGTGAGCAGTTGTTGAAATTCCTCATCATCGAATCTCAGTGTATCCTTGCTTGCCTAAATCTTGGCATTGGCCACTAGTTCCTCCTTCCTCTCAATAAATGTGCTGATAACTTTGCTGGAATGGATCATGTTGGTAGAAATCCCCCAGTTCTACACTATCCACACAGGGGTTGAATTGTCCTGACTGTCTGTCTGATTCTCATCACATTGACACAAGAAGAGCAACTGATCTTCCTAGTGTCACGCTTCTCTTTCTATCAGGTGACCAGGCTGGGCCTAATCAGTGACCCCAAAAGATCCTGTTGCTTTGCTACCTTTTGGGTGCAAACTACCATTTTGATTGGTGTTCATCAGTGGACAACAGCACACAGGAACTTGGAAGAGCAAGGCTTTACCTCTGGCCATGTGAGGCCCACACTGACCAGGGTGCTGCAGGATTCCAAGGCTTACCCTTTCTGAACTTGGCTTTATTCATCAGAAAATGAAGAATAACAACTTATATCTTGCAGAAATATGTGAATACTAAAGATAGAACTATAAAAACCACTCACACATAGGAAGAGCTTGTGCTTTCATTCAGTAATAATAAACCAATGCCACAAAATCAAAAGCAAAATCAACAATGATAACAGAAATTGATATCTTCAGAAAGAAAATGCATAGTGCAGGGTAAACAATATGTTTGTCCTTTGTTTATGAAACAATTCTGTCGCAAAAGATTTTTTTTCAGGACTGAGGACTGAACTTGGCACCTTGCGCATGCTACGCAAGCGCTCTGCCACTGAGCTAAATCCCTAACTCCAAGATTTTTTTTTTTAAGAGAGAAAAAAAGAGAATCAATTTTATTTGGTTTTTCATCTGATTTTTGTTTTTCTGACACTTAGTTATGTATGTGGTGTTGAGGTTTGAACTCTGGTCCTCATGTATGCCAGGCAAGCACTCCACTGATGAGCCACCACTTCAGCCCCTCAAAAGATTTTTTACAAGCAAAAAGTTATTCAGTACTTACAAATGCCTGTATACTATGTATAGTTCCCCTGATTTATTTTATTTTCAAAAAAGTTATGTTTTGATGATTGAAGCATTTAAAGATGACATATATTATCTCAATTTAAAAATCATTTAAAAAATGACTGAAGATAATCTCTTTTTCACTTAAAAGTAATCATGATGCAAAAATTACTAAATACAAAATATAAATAATATAAAATTACTCAGATAGGAATCCTCCTCTCAGGGCATCTCTATATAAATTATAGAAACAGAAGGCTTAAGGTACCTTTAAGACATTTTGGTATTTTATTTTGTTTCCCCCCAGCTGTTTTGGGGTATAGTTGACTTATCTGTGTATATTTAAGGTATGCAATTTGATTGTTTTATAAATGTATACATTGTGAAATATTTATCATAACCCCAGCTAATTAACATTTCCATCCCTTCACAAATTTTTTTTCATGGTGAGAACACTTATGATCTTAGCAAGTTTCCAGTTTATAATACAAGGCAGTCAAACATAGTCACACTGAGGTTAGATCTCCAGAACTTATTCAGCTTACATAACTGAAAGTTTGACCAGTGTTTAGTGATGTTTCTTGTCAAGCAGAGCTGCAAAACAGCAACTGCTCTTCCAAGGATGTGAATGATGGTTTTCACAGGTGGGCATGAGTGAGGACCACTGTGGACACATAACTGACCCCACTTCCATGGGTGTGCCTCATGTTAGGAGCTCTCATAACTTCATTTCAGCCTTGGTAGATGATTAAAAGCCAGCAATTTGAGCTGAATTTTTCTAGTATTTTTGTTGAATAAAGGTGCATCTGTCTTCTTAAAAATGTGTTTTACTTGGGAAAGGAGCATTCTAGATTCATAACAGGAGAGGAAGGTCATTTCCATGCTTTTAGAGCAGGACTGTAATGCTAAAGACCTCGCTCCTCTGTATGCTCCTTTTTTGGGTAAGGATGGAAAGGTTTGCTACCAATTGACACCAGGAGTCTAGGGCCACATAGCAATTCATTCCAACTACATTCGTGTTGTTCAGAGAAAAAGTTCAGTTTTTTTAAAAAATGTATTTTGAACTTGATTTTCATTTATTCACCAAGTTGAGTGGAGGGTACTGTGTTTAATGCTAGACATACAACCGCTATCTAGAATGTCCCCAAAAGAGAACATGGAGAATCTCTGTCCACAGTAGAAGCAAGCCCTTAGACTATGATTATGATAAATGTACAGATGTTTCAAAGAACCACATTTAAGAGAACTCACTAGTCTGGGGGTTGGGTTTGTATTCTTGCAGGATTAGGCTACAGAAAGTAAAGGGGGATGGGGTGGCTGTGGGAAGAGGAGAACAATGTCTATATATGTGTAACGTCAATTATTGAAAAGCTTCTTCTAATTCTACTGTTCTTTCCTTTTCAAATGTGGCTTTGGTTTAATAATTTAAATGAGTATCCTAAACATAATTAATCTTGTTTGCGTAACACAGAGTGAATGGACTGATGTGAGCAGTTACTTCTGCAATTAACATCCAAGGTTTGGTTTGAGGTTATGAACATGGATATCATCTTAGTCAGCTCAGGCTGCTATAACAAAGTACCACAGACTGGGTGGCTTAAACCACAGGAACTTATTTCTCATGGTTCTGACGGCTAGAAGTCTGAGATCAAGGCACTGGGAGATTCAGTGTCTGTTGAAGGCCCCTTCCTAGTTCACAGCTAGTACTTTCTATGTGTCCTTACATGGGGGAAGGAGTGAGGGGTCTCTCTGGGGTCCCTTGTATAAGGGAACTATAATACTTCATAATACTTCATCCTCATGACTGAGTGTTCTCCCCAAAGTTTACTAATATCATTATTTTGAGGGTGAGGATTTAAAAATATGAATTTTGGGGAGACATAATCATTTGAATCATAGCAGATATGTTTCTCAGAAGAGTCATCAAGTCTCTCATTTTGCCAATATCCCCAACACTGTCATAGGGATGTCAATTCTGATATACCCCAGGGGCATGCAGGACAAGAATATCCTGCGCTTGACAGCATTCTGTCTATGGACAGTGCACCAACTTGTTATTGATCTTCAGCCTTCATTTGTCATCATTAAGGGCAGGACTTTTCCTGAGGAACACCTAATGAGCAGACATAATCTTTGTTCTGAAGAATTTATAATCTCATCAAAGAAATAGAAAAGGAATGTTGTAAGACTTTCTGATGAGTATTAGAACAGTTATTTCCCCAGCTGGAAAAGGCACCTTTGGAAGACTGGGAGGTCTTGAGGCTGGGCTGGGATCCTGAACAGCAGGACAGGAAATGGGAAATGGAAAGATATGGATTTGAAGACATATGCAGCCAGGCTTGGAAGGCACCATAGTCGTAGGAGAAATAGAATAATTCAGCAAGGGCCAGAAGAGCCGGCCTGCTAAGAGCCTGGGCAGGTGCTGCAGAGCCAACTCTACCCTGCTGAGGATGCCTGGGTGGAGCCAGTGAGTGACAGGCAGGACTATATCTTCACCTCTGCCCCTCTTTCTGTGTGTAGCAAACTTTTTAAAAGTTTTTCAGCATTTAGCTGGAGAAATTCTTAGCCAAACTCTCTGTCCCTACCAGTTGTCTTTGCATACCTGGCCCTTCTGAATGCATTAACCACCCAGAGCAACTTTCATGACACGATGGTGTCATAGAGGTCTTTTATATTTTCTGGACGAGAATGGTGCCCATCATAAAAGAAATCAATGCAACATTGCAGCCCTTATCATCTTTCGGAGAATTTCAATGTACATTAGCATGCTAAAATCTCCCAAATACTCCACTCTGTTTAGTTTTGTTTAATTTTTCAAGATTGCTTATTAATTTCATAAATTTGCCCAGAATTTTGCTGCACAAATGTGACAGAACCCACTTCTTATCCATAGCAAAAAAAATCTTGAGAGAATTCCTGGAGAGAGCCTGAACTGAGGTCAGGAGATTCTTGGAAAATTTGGGGTGAAGAAGTACAGTATAGGATGTGGATGGAAAGGATAATTTCATTAGTAAGAAACTACTTTTTATATGAGAAAATAAAATTTGAAAATTATTTTTGAGGTCATTTAACAAATATAGTTACCCCTTGGTATCTATGGGGGCTTGGTTCTAGGACCTTCTGCAGATATCAAAATCAGAAGATGCTGAAGTCTCTTAAAAGGATGTAGTATTTGCATATAACTTATGCAATCTCTCTGTGTACTTTAAATCATGCCTTGATTACTTACTTATAGTACCTGAATAATGTAAATGCTGTTTAAATACTGTGCTAGTCAGTTTGTGTCACTGTGACAAAATGCCTGTTGTAAACAAGGTAAAAGGAGTTAAGATTTCTTTGGGCTCACAGTTTCACAGGTGTCATGTGCATCGTTGGCTGGCTTCACTGTTTTTGGGCCTATGTGGAAAGGCAGAGCATCGCAGTGGGGAGTCCATGGTGGAGCCAAGTGGCACACCTCTCATGTGGTCAGGAGAGAGAGGAAGTTGTCAGGGGTTCACCCCCACTGACCTGCTTCCTCCAACTAGGTAATGCTTCCACCGCCTCCCAATAGCTGATGACCAGGCTTTAAACACATGAGTTTTGGGGGACATCTAAGGTTCAAACCATAGCAAATAGTTACTATACTGCATTGTTTAGGAAGTTCTATGACAGGGAAATAAGATTCTGTACATTACAGGCACAATTTTTTTCTCTTAATATTTTTGATTTGCAATGGAATCCAGGGATGTGGAACCCATGGAAAAAGAGGGTGAACTGTACATCATGTGCCAGTCACTTTCTGGGGCACATCACAGCTTTGCAGTCATGAAATCCCTGTCCCAAGCATATCACTACTACCCAGACATGAAATCTTCACTAATTCCTACCTGATAGGTACTAATATTAGCCCAGTTTCCCAGATGAAGAACGAGGCACCGATGTTAAAACACTTCTCAAGGTCACACATTTTTTATCATGCGTTAGAGCTTGGATCAGCACCCAGTTCTCACTCTGAGTCCTTGCTTTTACTAGTTTCTACTGCTCCCATAAAATTGGGAAGTGAAACATGTAACTTCAAGCATGCTGCCTCTTGGGTCTGCTTTGGACAGCCCTTCCCAGCCCACATGAGCACTTGTGAACTTTAGTGTCTTGGTCTATCCCAGCACTCATATTGAAGAGTCTAACTTAAGAGAATTTTTCTTTGGGCATCTTTACCGATCTGCCACTTTTTACAGTTAATTCAGCCAGATTTTCCTCTCCAACCAACTCGCTGACAGAAGTCTCCCAATAATCTGTTTCCCTCTGGACCAGCTCACAGAATTACTGTGTCTTATCAAGTAAAATCTGGGTCACCCCCAGATAAAAAGCAATCTCAGATATAGATACCTATGGACATTCCATGTAGCTATGAGACATCTAGATTCTGCGTATTGAAATAGTAAAATTTTCCAGTGGGTGGGTGTGATAGTTAATTTCATGTGTCAACATGATTGGACTGGTTGTGGAGACATTTGGTCAAACATTATTCTGGGCATGTCTGTGAGGGTGTTTCTGGATGAGATTAACATCTGAATCAGTGGACTGAGTAAAGCAGGCTGCCCTCCCCATGAGTCTGGGCCTCCTCCAATCAGCAGAGGTCCAAAAAGGTAGAGAAAGATTGGGCAAGAGGAAACTCCTGCCTCACAGCTGAGTTAGGACATCAGTATTTGCCTGCCCTTGAACCTGAACTGAAACAACGGCCCTTTCTCAGTTTTGAGCCTGGCAACTGTAGAAGTTCACACACACACACACACACACACACACCCACCTCTTATTGGTTCTGTTTCTTGGGGAGCCCTGCTGATACTGCAAGTGAAAAATACCGGTGACACCCAAATTCATCCCATCGCCTCTTCTTCTCCTTGAAGCATCCATGACCACTTGTAGGGACTCAGTGTAATTTAAAAATAACACAAGCAGAAATTAAGAGCCTTAAACACACATCATCTAATATTCCAAGGATGTTAAGTATTGTTCTGATTCAAAGTTGGCTGAGAGAGTATTTTTAAAGCAATTTCATAATTATCCCAGCCTTGCCAGAATTTCTTGCCTCTGAACTCTTTGTGTTAAAAGCAAAAGAGTACTTCTGGTTTGTTTGAGAGATTTGGTGTTCTCTGGAACTTACCACTAAGCCAGTAAACTCAGCGTAAGGCAGTGGAAGAGCAGGTTACAGGGTGCCCAGCTGTATTTTACTCAATTGACTCTGGCTCATCAACCAGGATAACGCAGGCCTGCCTCAGCAAAGAGAAACACCTGAAGAGGTGATGCCCTCCTAAAACTGTGTGCACAATTCGGTGCTGAAGACCCCTATCTGTTGGATGGGAATGGCAGAATGTCTAAAGCTGGCTCTCTGAGGGACTTCAGCCCCTTGTAACTCATTGCAGGCTTGTAACATAGCTAATGAGGGTGAGTCAGTGGCTGAGGAGGGGCAGATAGCTCTATGAGTAGTTTCACTCTGGACCAGAGGAATTAGGTCAATTACCTTCATTCTGGTGGAGAAGAGGCCAAGGTGAACAAAAGAGGAGACACAGGGACTATTTCAGGTCTGCCCTGCCCTGGGAGGGCATTCACACCTGGCTGCTGGGTGGTTCCCCTTGATCATATCCCTTACTTCACCCTTGGCACCTTCTTGAACACAAGGGTACAGCATATTTGAGTAGACCACCACTCTGTCCTCCTCACTCTCCTCACAGCACATTACCCTTCATATGCCACCTGTCCAACGCCCAAATCCTGCCTGAAACCTAGAGTAATATTGACTATGACCTGAAGGTCATGGAGGAAGGCAAGTCGTCCACCTCCTCAGTCTGTCTTCTGTCTTCTCTCTCCTTCCTTTTATTCCATGTCTCATGTGGAAACCTCCTCGTTTATTTTATTTTCCTTTCTTTCTTTATTCTTTATTTCTTTCTTTTCTTTCCTTCTTCTTCTTATTTTTTGGTCTTCTTCTTTCTTTCTTTTGCATTGCTGGGGATGAAACTCAGGGCCTTGCACATACTAGGTAAATATTTTGTCACTGAGTTATCCTCCTAGCCCCCTTTTCTTTTATTTATTGTTTCCTCCATCCCTATGTCCCTCTCACTTCTCCTTTCTTCCTCCCCATCCCTCTTGGCTTTGAGAACTTCACATGTACATGTTGAAATTATCTAAGGACTTCCTTTCCTATTCTTTTTTTCCATTTGCAATAGCAATTATGTGGAGATAAAAGATTTTGTCCGTCTGCCCACTGTTGCTTCTTCAAGCCTAAGTTATTCTCTTTTTAGATATTTAAAAATGTATTTTGCTGAAAAATTCTTTTGAAAAGGATCTTTGTATGGTGACTTTTCTGAGTCTTTGCAAGTAAAGCCTTCCTCTTCTCTTTCCCTCCTGACTCCACCTCTCCACTCCCTTCACAAATGGGTGCTGGTAGCCTACATAAAGAATAGTAAGTTCATGATAATTTGCTTTGAAGCCATGCTGCTGTGGATGTTTGAGTCTTATTTCTTTTCTTTTTCTTTCTTTCTTTCTTTTTTTTTTTTTTGTAGATCAACTAACTTTATGTAGGGATATTAGAGACTTCTGGAAATTTCTCTGTATCCTTGACATCAGGCCATCTCCCTGGGTCCATCTTAGGCTGGGTGGAGTGTGAATGCTGATTGCTCACCTGAAATCAGTAGCTATGCTGGGTGGGGAGGAAGGATGGGGCCACAGGATGGCTCAAACTGCCCCATGCCCCAGGCAGTGAGGGTCTTGTATGATTGCTGTCTCATGGGTGCAAGCCACTCTAGGAGCCAGAACCCAGGTGAGGGCAAGGCTCCCTGCTGCTGAGATCCCCTCCTGGAGCTGAGCTCAGGTACAGACCACCTCTATCCCCTTAGCTGGGTAGAGGGTCCTTCCCGGCAGGGCACCTGGGTTGCACATCCTGGTGTGTCTACTGGGGCATTTGTCTTCAGAATTCCTCCTCCCGAGGCTCCCATTCCTCTACTCTACGACTCTTCTGGATGTTGAGACTTCTGTGTCTAATTTCCTTTTTTGTTTTTGGGTTTTGTTTATTTTTGCTATTGTTACTGTAGTTTCCACTTCTTTGCCCATTTGTTCTGATTTTTGGAAAAACTCTCTCGATCTTTTGGTTCACTAATATATTTTTTGTTTTGTTTTCTGGGTTTTTTTTTTGTTTGTTTTCTTTTCTTAAAAGCTTCATTTTGGCCCATGTATTGATTTTTTAAAAAGCATCTCTTTAATTTGCAGGAACACTTGACTTTCTTTATAATAGTCTGCCGTCTCAAATCCCTTTGAAGATATTAATCTTAATTGGAATTTCAAATGTATTCTTATTTCTGTAGATGCAGTCACCCAGTTGGTTTCTGTCAAACGTGTGGTGACTTGCATGTGTGGCTCTTCTGTAAGCAGGATCCCCAGGGCACAGTCCTTGAGGGGTGTGCTGCTCAGCCCAGATGGACACAGCACTCTGGATGGCCCGCAGATGGCCTGGCCTTGCTCCTCAGGGGTGCTGGGCCATCAATCACTGCCTTACTTCTGAACAGGGCATCATTTCTAGAGCTCCTTGTAATGGCAGTTCTGTTTCAAGAAGGGACGGTTTTGGAAACTTCGTTATTTTTTTAAATTAAGTGTTCTGTTTTTTCTAGAAGATGACTATCCCTGGTGCAGCAACTCCCCCTGTGTACCTTTAGTTGAAATTTCTTAGACCGTGGTTTCCCTGTGAATTACCTGTTTGTTGTCTTCCAAGGATCCTTCCTATTCTCTACTCCTAAGGTACAGTTGTTCCTTGTTTCCTCATTCTGATATAAATTTATTCTTTTAGATTTTCTTTCTATCAAGTTGATGGAATTCGGTTTAGGATAGGCAACCGGAGCACATGTATTCATTTGGTAAGTTTGGTTCATTCTTCTCTTTTCCAGATAAATTTCTCTTTTGCTGCTCTTTCTTTTTAGTAGAAAAGCAGGCTCTGGCTTCCACTTCCTAAATTACACACATGTGTATATAGGCACACTCGTGCACTCCTGCACACACACACACACACACACACACACAGCACACGCATACACATATATGCCATGAAAACACATGGCCCATATCCCACACTCCCTTCTCATTATACATCTTGGCTGTCTTTATCTTCACGGCCAAACTCTAGGACAGGAAATTTCTGTCCTTTACACATTCTTCTACTGACCCTTGCAGCATGATTGGCCTTTTTTTGGCTGAGCTGCCCATAGAAGGTCCTCGAGGTCATGGGAGACGGGGAAGTCTAGAGCCAGGACCTCCAGTGCTGTGGCTGTTCTCATCTGACCTGTCCTTCACCCCTTTACATTTTCAATCACATCTTTTCTTTTATTTAGGAAAAATAGTCATGCATTAGAGATCTATCTTTCTAAACTTGGAAATTAGAGAAGATATACAACTCTTCTCCATCCATGAGATTGTTCTAGAGAGTTTTATCTGTAATTGTTTCCCTCCCTGAACAGTGGCACATCTTCAAATAGATCCCCTCCGCCCCATCTGTCTTTCTCCAGGTACCTCTGTCAGCAGAGTGACCTTGATCCACCCCATCCTAAGCCCTGAAGTTCTTGCTGTGTCATTAGAATTTACCATTTATCTAGAAATACGCCAAATGACATCATCGATTGCTAAATACAGCAGAAGCTGACGAGTGTTATTTTCTTGGTAGATGCCTCAGCAAGTGAAATTCTGTCAATGTTCCGTGCAGCTCCTCTCAAGAAAGTCAAGATAACACCTTTAAATTTCTGAAGGATTTGCATGGCATGAAACTGCCTGGAGGGACACATTCTACATTAAGTGATTTCTGTTTGCATGTTCAAGAAAAGAAAGAGGGTATTCAGAACCATGTCCTTACATTTTCTACTTTACAGAAATCTTTCTGAGCACCTGCCTGCATTTTGCCAGAGTCCAAGGGCTGAGGGCAAGGGAATAGAATATTCAAATAAATTTTTTTCTGGTTCTTCAAGAAACTGGTCAAGTGATGGTTATATGAGCAGATTATGAAAGTGGAATGCAGTTGTTAAAATTGTTAATTGAGAAGCAATTAGTCGGATGCAGTTCCAGTGCTCTGGGATTTATTTATTTATTTTTAATTTAGACACTGGGGGTTGAACCTAGGGGTGATGTACCACTGAGCTACATCCACAGCCCTTAGTTTTTTATTTTGACACAGGGTCTCACAAAGTTGCTCAGGGACTTGCTAAGTTGTTGAGACTGGCCTCAAAGTTGAGATCCTCCTGCCTCAGCCTCCCAAGCCCTGGGATTACAAATATGCACTATCTTGCCCGGCTCCACCCTGGGTTCCTACAGTCCCAAACTCAACATAAACAGTAAATGGAAACATACCTGTAAGCTATCAGAAACTGCCATCTAACCTCTAGGAAATTTCCGTTTTAACTCATCAAATATTTTCTTTGTCTCGTTCCCTGGAGCATCTTATTAAAGCCCCTCCCCCCCCACACACACATACACCTTGCAACACCTCCATGGAGCACTGAACAGCTTGCAGGCTGGTGCTATCTAATACACAAGTCATTGAATGCTCCAATAGACTCATTAAAATTCCGATGGCCATAAGATTATCCTTTAACCCAGTGGAAGGGCAAGATGGAGCTATTACACCTGAGTCAGGATGTTACTGCCCCCACCACTCCATCTCACACAATGACCTCATCACAATGGTCCCCAAGGCCTGTGTAGCACTTCACTTTCCTGCATGAGATCCTCTGTAGCCTCAGCCCCCTCTATCCATTCTAGCCTCTTGTGTCTCCCATGGTGGTCACCCTGATCAGCCCAAATTCTGGAGTATCCTGCTTGCTGTTTCTGTATCTGAATTCTTCCCTCATGTGTTTGTGTGTTCCTTGGTCATGGTGGGCTAATGATGCTCCAGATTGTTGGTCTCTCATAGATATATTCTTTCCAGGATTCTCAGCCTAATTTTGTATTGATAATTTTATGTCTTTTTTCTAAAGGCAGCCCCAACCCTGAAATGAGGGGTTGGTACCATGAAAGCCTCATTTGCTTTGCCTGCATCCCTAGTTCCTGGCATACAGAAGGTGCTTACTAGTAAATGGATGCATGACTAAGTGAATAATTGAGTCTAGGAAAGCTTCTCAGAGGAGGTGACATTTGAGTGGAAAGCTGGACATAAGCTGTGAACAGGGACAGAGAAGTGGGAGTCAGATACCCAGATCAGAGACAGGGCCTGGGCTGGAAAGAGGAAGCCATCTGAGATGCAAGCAGAAATGTGAGGAGTAGGATGTATTTATATACACATGGTGGGGAGGGTGAGCTTTGGACACAATGACTCTTCACTCCTGTGGGAGCAGTGACTTTTTTCAGGCCCTTTTACCTTCAACTTCCTGGGGGAATTTGAAGGCTCCATGCTGCCCTGAACAAGGGCCTCTGGTGGTCCTCAGATAATTCTGATGTCACATTTGGTCTTTTAGCTCTCTGATCACAGACTAGATCAAGAGGCCAATCAGGCTAGTAGCATCATTGGTGTGTTAGTTAGCTTTCCATTACTATAACAAAATACCTGAGATAATCAACTTATAAAGAAGAAAGATTTATTTTGGATTATATTCCTGGAGGCTCTAGTCCATGGCCAGGCAGCACATCATGGCAAGAGTGTGTGGCAGAGGAAAGGCATTTACCTCATGACAGGGAAATGAAGGAAAGAGAGAAGAGACTAAGGTCCCACAATCCCCTTCAAGGACATGCCTCAGTGATCTAAAACTTCCCACTCATCTCCACCTCGTAAAGACTTTACCACGTCCCAATACTGCCATAGGCTGGAGCCCAAATGTTTCACATGTGGGCCTTTGGGGGACATGCCAGGCACAAACAACAGCATTTGATTTTCACTAAAAACAGAGTTTTCCCTAGAAAAATCTGCTCTCCACAGTAGTGCAATGCGCTATTCTCCAAGCATTTTCATGTCCCCAAGCTTCTCTTTGTTGTAGCTGAAACAATTTCCTTGGTTCCTCTGAGTGGCATCTCTAGTTTTGGAGTTCTTGACCCTAAGTGCCTCTCTCCCCACCTTCCTGCATTCTTTGTTTCTTCACCTGCTCCCTTGGAAACTAAACCTGAATGCTAGCATTGCTCCTGCTATTAATAGGCACTGAGCCTGTCACAACTTAAACAGTGCCCCTATAAGGAGCATTGCAAAACGGTGTGCTATTTAGGAAAGGTGCACCTTGTTCTTGGCAGAGTACAGGGACTAACACTGGGGTTTAAATGGAGCGAGTAACTTTTTTATTGGCTGTTTAGCCCTGGGTAATCAAACTTGCAGGTCTCTGAGCCCAGGCAATCTGATTGGCAATGCAGGCACAATCACAGGGCCCATCACATGTTATTGGGGAGATGAAAGAGATGGTGCCAAGGGAAGAAGGTTGTGAGCTACTGAAGAATGTGTACTTTTAAAAAGGCAGTAATTACCCTAGACAATGGTCAAGACCATCATTAAAATCAAGTACACATTTCGCAGCCCCTTTCCCGGGATGAACATTATAAGCCACCACAAGAAACCTAACATTTGTGGTAAATTACTTTGAAGTGAACAGAACTTGAGTCAGAAGGAAACAGAGGTACTTTTGTCTACTTGCTCATTTACTGGCTGAAGAAACTGAGGCTCAAGGTGGCTGAGGTCTGACAGATTGCCCCAGGCCTTGCCTTACCCAGTTTTCCCAAGCATGGAGCAGAAAGGAATTGTGACTTGGCTCATGCAGTTGATGGAATGCTTGCTTTGCGAATACAGACAGGGCAGGAATAAATTAACAAGATGTGGCATTGCCCTCAGGAAGCCTTCGCCTGCGGGAACCACTACTGGTTGGGGGTTTCACCTGCCCTGAGGGTAGGAGGCCCAGTGATGCCCACATGATAGCAGCCTTGCACTGTCTTATACGGTATGCTCCAGAGGCCACACTGGAGGGCTTCCCAGATTCCTGGGGCTCATGCCTTCCTAAACCTTGGGCAGATTGATTTTATCATGTTTTGCTCCAAAACAGAGGCCGTGGTCCCCAAACCCCATCATCATCAATGTGTGTGCAAGAACTGAAAAGAGTCTTCAAACACTTGAGGAAGGCAGGTGATGTCACAGTTCCAACCCTGATGAATGACAGGGGGGTTGTTAGGCCTGCAACCTCCACAAGCTGCATAGTTCTGCTGAGTGAGAGCATAGGTTGCTCAGGGTGGTCTGTCAAAGCTCAGTCCCCATAGTGAGGGGACAGCAGCAAAAGTGTGGGGACAGGTGCGCAGGGGGGTGGAGTAATGCAGTCCCCTGGGGGATGGCCACAATTCCTTCTGGAAGGAAGCCCTAGTTTTCCTCCTGCTGAGCAGGGTGTGAGCATTGGTCCTCCAGGCTGTTCTGCTTGGCCTCACCTGCATGCTCATCCCTCCTGGTTTTGGCTAGCCAAATCCTCCTCATGTTTTCAGGACTGAGAAATCTTTTTTTTTCACTCAGGAAGTGTGACTGACCCTTTTCAAATCAGAAGGCACAGCAGCCTCTAGTCCTTTGCATCAAAAACCACCCTGCTCTGTGGCCTTCAAAGCTCCATGAATGCAAACCCTGTGCCCATGTGCCTGTGGTTCCCACTCTGGCCCTAGCACCTGCCTAATAAGAATCTGGATCCAGTGAGGGAGCAAGAAGATGCATTTGAAAAGGAAGGTGCGGGATGAATAGACACAGGGATGCAATCCTGTGGGGAGTGCTGGCCTTATGTCCTGGGGCTCAGGGTCTTCTCCGAGGAAAGCCCAGAAATAGAAACCAGCCTGGCAGTGGTGAAGTGGCATTGGAGCAGGAGTGCAGGCCCTTGTTCAGTTCACTTTATCCGTGTGTGTGTCTCTGTGATATTCGTTTTTCTTCTTAGTACTGTTTGTTTTGGTTTTGGTTTTGGTACTGGGCATTGAACTGAGGGATGCTTTACCATTGAGCCGTATTCTAAGCACTTTTTATTTTTTAATTTTAGACAGGGTCTCTCTAAGTTGCTGAGGCTGGCCTTGAACTTGCAGTCTGCCCGTGTCAAGCTTCCTGAGTCTCTAAGATTACCGGAGTGTGCCTCTGGGCTCTGCCTTAGTACTGTTATAACCTGGTACTTGACCATGGCCTGAATTCTGCTCTGCTAAATGTGGATGTCCATTGCCCTGGAGCTGCCTGTGTGAACCCATGCAGGTTCACACAAATCTTGGGTCTTGTGATATAGAAATTCAGCCTCATCCATGGTCCTTTAGAAGACCGTAGCTAGGGATGGTATGAGCAGCTCCTTTGCTGGGCAGAGGGAAGCAGGCTCAGCTGAACTCACTGAGGAGTGGCTGAACAGGCCTGTGTTAGAGGGACGGGCTGGCACAACTAAGGGCCATATCCTGAGTGGTTTAACAAAATGAAATGTCTTTTGTCACAGTGCTGGAGGCTGGAAATCCAAGATCCAGGAGTGGGCAGGTTTGCTTTCTCCTGAGGCCTTTTGCCTTCACATGTAGATGGATCTTCTCCTTGTATCCTCACAAGGTCATCCTCTGTCTGTGATTCGGTCTCCCCTTCTTAGAAGGAAGGACAGGTTTGATCCTGTTGGATTGGATGAGGACTGTTCCAATGACACCGTTTAAACATCATCTCCTCTTTAGAGGCTCTGTCCAAGCCAAATCATATCCTTAGGTCCTGGAGGTTAGGATGTCCACATGTGGATTTGGGGAACACAGTTCAGTCATAAACAGGGACTGTGTGGGTCCCCAAGATTCCCCAGGATACCCTTTCTGCATGGGGCTGCTGCTTATCCTGCTCATGTGCAGAGAACCCTGTGTGCCCTCCTTCCTCTCATGCCAGACCCTTTCTTTCTGGGCAGCAGGAGGTTTACCTCAGTTCTTCAGGAACCATGCACAAGCCTCCCCTTTCTCTCTCCCTGCCCCAGCCCTTTGGTGCTTGGTGAAATATTTGTCCTTCTGGACTTGCCTCAAGTCTGAGACTTCCCCTCTGCAACCCTTGATTCTCCGAAAGTCCAGCGGGGCTGCCAGGCACTGTGTGGGTGTTCTCTTCCATTGGAAGCTATGCCCATCAGCCAGAAACTTAGGTTATCTTCTGCTCACTCTCAGTGTCTGTATATGATGCACACAATCTTTCTCAAAGCCAAAAATTTTCTCATTTCATGTATTATTTAGAGAGTATTTATCCACAGGTCATTTCTGAGAGGCACACTGAAGCAGTAAAGAGGATCAAATGCTCTGTATAATGACCCTGCTTCCTGGATGGCAAGGGAGCCAGGGCCTCTGATGGATGTGTCTGACTTAGAGTTAGCCCCAGACGCACCAGGATCCAAGGGAATCCACCCTCCTGGCTTCCCAGAATTTTGCTATAAATTCCTAGCTATTGCCAGGAAATGCTATGGAAATAAAAATAAATGAATTGGGGAAGGTCGTATCAGTTTCAGTAAGTGCTGGATGGAGTTGAGAGGATTTTCGTATTTCCCAGGCAGTATAGGTTTGCATCTCATCTTTGGTTCCCTGGTCTAAGGAGAGGAAATTCCATCCCAGTGTCTGGCATCAGAGGCAAGCACAGTTTTGTCGGGGTGAAGGGAGATGTGTTTCTGTCTATTGTTCAGTTAATGCAGGCAGAGTGGGAAGCAGACTGAGCAATGGGGGCCCAGGGGACTGGTGCCAGTGCCCCCCCAGTGGAAGAGTGCCCCAGGACCTCACACTGAGATTCCCTCTAATCAGCACAAGCTGCTTCCTAGGGTGTACGCTGCAAAACCTCCATCATCAAAATCAAATGTCACTGTCAGGGGCCTGTCATTTCTTGGGGGAACTGAGCTTCATTTCCAGGAAGATCTAGCAGCATTTACTAAGCAGGGCTTCATGCCACACCCAGGCTTAGGGGGTGGTTTGAGACAAATCTGCTTCTTCCTGTCCCGGAGCTATTCATGGTTGGGTGGAGATGTGTAAACAGCCAAACTCACAAAAACTCACTGAGGGGCTCTCAGGAGCTATGGGTCTTGCTTTGGAGGGCAAGGAAAAATAACCCTGCACTGTGAGGGAAGTGTCATGTGAACCTGCAGGAGTATGGCAGCTGAGAAGATTGGGGAGTTCTGGGAAAGGGAATGACTTGTTGAAATCTCCCTACTTTGCAAGAATAAATGTTATACATCACAAAAACAAATACCCCAATCAATAAATGGCTATTTGAGACTTCTCAAATGAAGAAATACAAATTGTTAACAAATACATGAAAAAATGCTCAACATTTCTAGCAATTAGAGAAATGAAAATTACTGTTATACTGAGATTTCACCTTACTTCGGTTAGAATGGTAAAAAACAAGAATATGAACAACAAATGTTGTTGGGGATGTGGGGTAAAGAGTACACTTATACATTGTTAGTGGGACTGCAAACTGGTACAACCACTCTGGAAAGCAGTATGGAGATTCTTCAAAAATCTAGGAATGGACCCACCAGTTGACCCAGCTATCCCACTCCCTGGTATATATCCAGTGACCTAAAAGCAGCATTCTGTAGTGATGCAGCCACATCGATGCTTGTAGCAACTCAATTCACAATGGTTAACCTACGGAACCAACCAAGGTGCCCTTCAACTGATGAATGGATACAGAAATTGTGGTATATACACACAATGGAGTATTACTCAGCCACAAGGATGAATGACATTATGTCATTTGCTAGCAAATGGATGAAACTGGAGGATATCATGCTAAGTGAAATAGCCTAGTCTGAAAAATACCAAAGGTCGAATGTTCTCTCTGATTGATATATGGAAACTAACCCAAAATAAGGAAAAGAACAGTGGAAAAATCAAAGGGGAAGGAAATGGAAACAAGAGGAATGAAATTGGGAAAGTTAACGGAAGGAATTAGACTTAATTTGCTCATGTCCATATATGAACATATTGTAGTGAATCTCACCTATTATCTATCTATCATCTATCTATCATCTATCTATCTAGCTAGCTATCATCTATCTATCTATACATATCAATGAGTCACTAAAGAAAGAAAAAGCCAGTTAGTAAACAATAGAAAGACCAATAGAAGGAAGAGAAAGGGGAGGGGATACTGGGGACTGAATTCGAATAAGCTATACTGCATCTTTTAGAAAACTGTTAAATGTTTAATCCTATTGTCAAATATATCTAAAAAGAAAAGGGGGTGGAAGGAAGGGAGGAGAAGGGGAAATGCTGGAACTGAGTTAAAACAAGGTATACTCCAAGCTTTTATAAGTGTGTCATTGTGTATACTATTGTCACATAATATAAAAGATGTTCTTCATATGCATAAGAATTATGTCACTATACTTGGGTATATTAGAAAAAATATATAACCCAGAAAGAAAGGCAAGGGACCAGGGGATGGGAGGAGGGAAGTCGGGGAGTGCTGGGGGAAATATTGGCCAAATTTCAATGCTGCATTGTATGAATGTATGAATATGTGACAACAAATCCCATCATTGTATACAACCATAATGCACCAATAAAAAAACAGATGCTATAGAAATCACACATGGGTGTGATTTAAGGTGTTTATGCTGAAATCACAGGCCTGATGACCAGAGAACCCAGTTTCATTCTACTTCAGAGTTCCCAGGGGTACCACTGAAGAACCCCTGAAAGTCTCTTTGCAGTTTCAAGATGCTGGCTCAAGCACCTTTGGGTGAGGCATGGGGACAGAGATTTGCTGTCACTGTGCCCTTTCCTTATCAGGGAGCTAGCTATTTGGTAAAAACCCCTTACCCTTTATAAACCAAACCAGGTTACATGTTTGTCCCAATGTAAGCCTTGACTTGGGCGGTCGGGTGGGACAGGTTTGGTCACATTCTTTCCTACACACACCCCACCCACAAATACATGGACATGACCTACACCAGAAGGAAATCAAAATGATGTATTCAGAAATCAAAATCAGTGGATCTTTTTTCTCAATCATTTTCTTGCCACCAAACACACAGCAGGAATATGAAAATAAAGCAGACTGATGACTTAATGGTGAGCATGGATCCTGCTCCTGTAGCATACATTCCTACAGGCTGGTGAATGAAATACTGTGTCCGAATGTGATGGGCCCAGAACAGGCAAGAGGCCTCTGAGTAAAACCCCATTGATATAGAGTGTCCCCAGATCGAGGGCTGTTGTGGGCCCCAAGGCACTCGCGCCTCACTCCCCAGACCTGATGGTCATATTCCTGACTCATGTGTTCCTTCTAAGGTCCTCTTGATGCTGGTCACTGATGATGAAAGAAATAAATCAAATCATGCTGTGTAGGAATGGACAGGCAAAACATTTACTGGGGCTTCCACTTGGGAAGGGAAACGAAGGTCTTCTGTTGACTCCCAGGAACAGAAGGAAGAAGCTAGTTTCATGGATGTCCTGCAGGGGTTGTCCAGGGTTTAGGAATGTTGATTGGTTTTAGGTGAACTTTGACCTTTGAGGATACCTTGACTCAAGCATCCTTGCCTTGTGATATGGTCCAGTCCACTGACGTAACAAGTAGCAAGTCAGGGGCCCTGGGAATTCACCATTTTAGCATCTCCTCAACTTTACCCTTTTTGTTTTGGGAGAGTTACAACGAGGCCCACCTGGTTCTAATAATGCACCTGGTCTTTAAAGCGCACACGATCGTTGGAAGGTAGATAAATGAGGCACACTTAGTATTTGACAAACTGAGTCAAGTGAGACCCATCAATGACTACCAGGCTATGAGCCAAAGTCCAGGAGTAGTATATTTGTATTTGGTCCCTTGATGGTCCCTTACTGTCTCACTCTTCCCATCCACATTCTTATCCTCCCCATCAGGACAGTTTCTATCAGCTTGTGTCTACAACTGAGTCTTCTCCTTCTCTGATAAATCCTTCTCACCCAATTACCACCCTATAATGTGGGGCACTAGAAATGCCACTTGCTGTCTGCACATGATCCACTCTCTGGCCTGAGACAGGTTTCCCTAAAGGTTGTGCTCAACCAATATTCTAGGAAGAATTTCTTATTCTAGGAAGAATTTCTTTCTGTCAGGGAAAAGTTGAATGATTTTGATTACATAGTTGTTGGATACTTCCTGGACTCAGTTCTCCTCCTTTGATACTGAATTCCTGAGCAGGGTTAATTTGATATTGGGGTGTTCTTGGCCCATGCTGCTGATGATGTTGAAATTGTATCGCCTGGAGAAACCAGCAGTGATATTATCATACATTTCAATGTAAGACATGCACAAGATCACACAGTGACCTTGCATGGTTTGCACACTCTGTCAGTGTAGGCACTGAGGTTTGTGGGCTGGGGAATCTCACCTCAGATCCTAGACCCAGAAATGGGTGTGGGGAAGTCTCATGATAGCATGTTCCTGCTTGCTCTCGCCATCTGCTGTTAATGCTTTCCAGCAGGGACCTGACCCAGGACACCGCAGGATCAGAACTTTCACAGTCAGTGCACCACGCTTCCAGCATGAGCAGGGTGTCTTGGCCTTTGCTTAAAGAGAGATTCTAATAAATCTAGCAGAGATTGTTTCCCTGGAATGGGGATGGGTAAGAAAGACAGAAAGAAAAGCACACAGAGAGAAAGAGAGGAAACAGAGCAAAATATAAACAGAAGCAGACAGACACAGAGAGAGAGAGAGAAGCAGAGAGAGGTTCAGAGGTGCACTCTGTGGCCTTGAGTGAGGGTGGTGTCCAGCACATACAGCCACGACAGCCTCCTTCCATAGCCAGGCCAACCTTTGCACTGATTTTGTGTGAGTGTGACCTTTAGGGCCTCACAAAAGCAGGCAACAGGAAGCCCATGGACAAAGCTGCTAGACAAAGGCTTCTGGGACTGCACCAGAAAAAGGCAACCAGCTTCATCCAAGGCACATGCAAAGGTCTTCTCTAACAAATACAATTCCAGCAGCATTGTTCACCAGAGACCATTGACTGCGTGGCTCTTATTATCGGACCTTCCTGTAAATGTGTGGGGCTCCCTGAGCTAGCTCAGCATCTTACACGGGAGGATTGTAGAAAGGAAGTTTTTGTGCCCCCAGGTAATGGAGGCTCTTCCACAGACAAGCATACTCCCCACCTTTCTGCTTTTTCCAAGCCAATGTGTGACAGCTGATGTGTGGCTGGGACCAGAGCTTCAGCAGTGGCAAAGGCCCATTCATGGATGCCAGCTCCAGGAGCTCTTTGGCATGAGGAAGATTCCAGCCGCAGATTGCAGCACACATCATTCCCTCTGCCTGCTCACGCTTCCCAGGGCAATCTGCAGTGCAACGCTGCCGGAAACTTCAGCTTGCCTCACAGAAGTCACCAAATGCCTGGGTTGGTCAGTTACGCTAAGGCTCAGAAGAATTGCCTGGGTCTCTAGAATCTTCACCATCTGGACACACAGCAGCGGGACTAGGAGTCAAATATTTAAGTCTTGTTTGTGCATGTTCCCTATCGGGTTCTCCTGTGAGCGCCCCGTTCACCGTCAGTTCTCAGGGCCTGCAAGGGCTAACAAGCATACACAATTTTCCTTTATTTTCCTGCATCCCCACAATGGGCAAAGGCCTGCTTGGGTGTGTTCGCCCTGTGACCCTGAACCAGCACAATGAGCTCTAAGTACCCATCAGCTAAATCAAACTCAGCCTCCATATTGCAGTGCTGGCTCAAGTAGACTCCCCAAAGACCCCCTCAGATGGTGGGAATGGTCAAGCTGAGACTCCTTGAACCTCGGCCATTTCCTCTGAATGAGCTCCATTCATCACGAGGATAGTATTTGCTTCAGTGCATTCAGTAATCTAGTAAATGCAATAGAGGAAGTTAGTTGAGAATCAAGTCTTGACCAATCTGGGTATCTCCAACCTCGTATTTCTCCTCCTGCTTCTGCTTGCCATTTCTTCCCTATGGCATGTGAATTTTTATGTGTAAACTCTGTTCTGTGGAAGAGAATTAGAATTCTGCTTCCAACCTGGTGATAAAAAGCATCATCATCATTGCAGCAAATATTTACACTCTTCCAAGGTTGTACAAATGTGAATTCACTTAATCCTCACAAACAACATATTATCATCACCCCTATTTCATATATGGGAGAATAGAGGTGCCCAGAGGTCACTTGTGTCCAGAAGCTACATAACCTCTGGGTCACATCCTGAGTGATGGAGCCAAGGCTGTGTCCAGCAGGACTGCCTGCCTCAGGCAGATTCATAGCCGCCCCACTGAGTTGCCCCAACCCCAGCATTGAGATGCACCTTGGAGACTGAAGCAAGAGAGTTCTTCAGTTGAGTCCTGCTAGAGAGAGAACTGTGTAAATAAAATAGTAGATGATTAAAGAAAAGACAGGAAGATAAGGAAAGGTGTTGCTTTGTAGAGTCTAAAGGGGCAGCTGTACCCATCATGAGCTTCAAGTCTGAGAGATTAAATGCTCATGCAAATAAGAGAGATGTTCAAGATTTGGATTTAGGATAAAGTATACTGTGGCTCTTTCCCAAAAGACAATACTGAATGGGCAAGACTGATTTACAATGGAAGATGGCTATGTGTTCTACGTGGGTCTGGCCTCACTTAAAAATGTGATTGCTTAGTCACCTGTGTCCAGGTGTTTCAGATCCCTGTGTAAAGCCAATTCTGCATTTCTCTCAGTGGGTCCCATAACTTGTTTTACTGGTGGGTGACTTTGCTTTTATTATCTCACATGTCTTTGGAATGTCCCTTTCTTCCTATCATTGGAATTTGTTATTATTGTTTTATGTATTTCATAGGTAAATGAATACTATTAGCTATATATTTGTTAAAATATTGCCTTGGTTGGTACTGCTGAGATTTTGCATCCTTTTTAAAAACTCCATCCTGATCTTTTTATCTGACTTTAACTTTGCAAGACTTCCATGTGTGGGAAGCAATGGCTTTTTTTTTTTTTTTGTCTGTAAATCTGAGTTTCTTGCTGCTCTCTAAGGAAGTCACCCTCCTGTAACCACTGCATCAACATTTCCATTGCCTCATACTTAATGAACATGTTTCATTCATCTGTTGCAATTATCATTTTTTCCCCTAAAAAAAATTGCCAGGTTTTAATACAGAACAGTTATCCCACGATTAATTAGAACCTTCCAACTCACTATTCTTGGAGTATCCTTTCACAGTCTTAACACCATATAGATGATCTCAGGCTCAAAAAAAAATGAATTTTATTGCTACTACTGAAGTAGTTGGAAACAGTGGGGAGTGGGAGGGCTGTATATTCAGCCCTTAGAAAGCATGCAGTGTGGCCTGCTCTGTGAATCCTGGTTCCATGGGAATTTCTTCATCCTTCAACATCAGTGCTCAGGATGAGGAGAGGATGAAATGGGGATGGGGTGTGTGTGTGTCAGGGGTGTAGTGTATCTTCGATATTTCGGAAATTCCTCCTTTCTGATTGTTCTTTGATCTCTTCCTCCCATTCGATATAGGCTGGGAAACATCACAATTTTTTCCTACTACACTTAAAACAGTTGGCTGCAATGGAGTTCTCTCTAAACAATGCATGGTCTCCTGAGAGCCGAAGCAGTGAGGAGGCCTTCAAGAACAGCTTATTATTCTGATAATGTCACAGAAACTGCTGCCTTTCTTTTACGAAGACTAAGTCCTGCCTCTCCAGGGGCTCCAGGTGAAGCGGGCATCTAGCAGCACTGGTAATAACAATGCAAAGAGGAAACCTCTGATGGGAGATTCTCTGTGCCTTGGAATTTGTGGGAATCTCCCTCTTCGAGGTGACTTTTCTGGAAAGAGATGATTGCATAGACAGAGTCTTTGGAGGTGGGCAGGGCTGAGCAGGTGTAGGAAGTCTGGTGGAGAGGAAAAAAATGAGCTTTGCTAGGTTCTGCCTGGAGGCCTCATGTCTGGTGTGGGCAGGAATACCCTAAATAGATATTAAGGATAAGACTCATCATGTGCCACCTTAGGTGTGAGCTCTGTGTAGTGATTACTCCTCAGGGGTATGATTTAAACTACAGAAACTTTTATAGTTTCTTGGGTTTACAATGCATTTCTTTAAGATTTTAATTTTTAGGGGAGTTGTATTGTTGTATAATCATAAATGCATATGTAGTAACAATATGATATACCCCTCATTATAAAGCATTTTTGAGTCTATTAATGAACCCAAGATTCTGGTTCCCAAACTCTTGCATCATTGATCTGTGACAGAGTGACCCTGACCTGGCTATTTCTCTGTTGGGATGTCCAGAGTTCTGCTCAAAGTAGGAGCTGGGCCTAGTAGGACAGGTCATCCCTGCACCACCAACCTCTCTACAGGGTCCTTCCTCTGCCCTGCCAGTAGTCCTCACTCTCTCCCACTGGCTGGAGCTCCAGCAGTCCCTAGACTGCAGGTCTTCAGTCAGACCTCTTGCAGACTGCTAAACTTCCAGCAGGACTTTACTGGAAGTGTCCTATTCATTAACCAGTCTCTCACCCACATTTTGGTTTTTTCTGCATTATGCTTATGGTGAATAATGCTGCAAAGATATCTCATATGTGACAACACAGAAGAGCCTAGGGGACAATATACAAGTGAAAAAAGTCCCACAAGAAAGACACATACTGCATGATTCCACATATGAAGTAGCTAAATAGTCAAATTGATAGAACCAAGGAGTGGAATGGTCGTTAACAAGATCAGAGGGAGGAGGAAGTAGGAATTTACTAATTAGTAGGCATAAAGCTCAAATGGGACAGGTAAGGTCTAGAGATCTGCTGGGCAGCTGCACAACTGGACCTAGAGTCAAAGATACTACATGGTCAAAGGGTGGAAACTAATTTCCCTGCCACAATATTATTCTTTCTGTGTGTGTCTCTGTCTCTTTCTCTCCCTCTCTGGCATTTGGGCTGGAAAATTAGAAAGTTTACAGTAAGATGAAAAATAATGGGGTTGGTGGCATGTGCCTATGATCTTAGTAGCCCTATATGTTGAGATAGGAAGATCACAAGTTCAAAGTTGGTTTCAATAACTTCGTGAGACCTTGTCTCAAAAAAAAAAAAAAGGCAGAGATGAGTGTGTGTGTGTGTGTGTGTGTGTGCGCGCGTGTGGCAATGTCAGTGGAGGAATGTGCTCAAAAACACTCCCCAAACCAAGTCCTTGATTTACTAAATGTGCTGCCACAGCACCTGCAGGAAGCCAGCTTGGCTGTAGAGGAGGGGGCTGCCATTCTGGGCAGGAGGGCAGAGGGGAGTACCAGTGAGTGGAGACATCACAGGCCTGCAAGACACAAGTACCCAGGAGATAAGAGAGGAGGGGGTTGGGGACACTCAAAGAGGTCCTCTCATTCTTTTTTATTTTTTTAAAGAAAGAGGGGACAGCGAGAGAGAGAGGGAAAGATAGAAGCAATTTTTATTGAGTTTTTCATGTGACTTTCATTCCTCTGACAACTCGTTGTGTACGTGGTGCTGGGGTTTGAACTTGTGTACTCAAGCATGTAAGGCAGGGGCCGTAACCCCCGAGCCACCGCTTCAGCCCAGGTCCTCTCATTCTTAATCTTCTTGAAAAAAAAAATCGATTTCAGAAAGAGGAACACCTAACTGGGATGCAGACCCAGGACTCCAGAGTACAGATTTAAAAGCTGTGCTCACTGTCTTCACCCTGACTCTAACAGCCAGGTGGAAGGAGAGCAGTGTTCTTGGCAAACATGCTTGAACTCAACACTATGGTCAAAAACCAGGTCACTTGTGGAACACCAACTCCATGCCAGACCAGCACTGGAGCTTCCTAATCTTAAATCTCAATCCTTCAACCAGCTTTCAGTTTTCTAGCGCAGGGTGCAGGTTATTTTATTTGAGAGATGAGGAGATTGAGTCACAAAGGATACAGCAAACATGCACCAGGTCACAGAGATTGTAAATGACAGAGCTGAGATTCAAATCCAGAAAGTTCGATGACTCATATCTCTTCCCTCTCTGCCTTCCCTCCTTCCTCCTCCCTCCTTCTTTCTCTCTCTTCCTCCCTCCCTTCCTCTCCTTCTCTCCTTCCCTTCCTCTCTTTCTTTCTTTCGCTGGCTGTGTGCTGAGCTAGTCTATCTGCACCTGTAAGAATGACCTGCCTTCAGGATGCACCATTTCTATGAGGAATACAAAACAGCAGTGGGAATTGGAAGTGACACTCAGAGACATATAGTCAGGGAGTTGCAGCCAATTACAAGAAGAAAAAAGATCAACACTGATGGCGGGAGTCTAGGAAGGTCATGTGGATCCATTGACATTTGACATGTCTTAAAGAAGGCTTAGGAAATGCACAAAAAAGGGATTTCCATGTGGAGAGCATCTCATCCTTGACACTGATGCTCCTTCACTTACATTGGTTTATATCCCAACAAGCCCACGGGAAGTTGGAAGCATCCTAGATCTAAATTTCATTTGTATGTCTGAACTACTGAACATCACAGTCTCGCCACACAGCATACAGTAGATCATCTGTTCACCCTCATGATCACATGGCTGACTGCAAGCCAAGGCTCACTGCCACTGCCAGGCAGAGAGAGAAAGGATCAGATTCCATGTAGGCAGAAAACACTGACAGTTCAAAACTTGAATTACTGTTTCTGCTTTGCCACCATTGTAAAGTCAAAAAAGCATGAATCTGACTGCCCTAACCTGGGTACTATTTTGCTAGTTGCAACTTTTTAAATATTATTTCATTGCACATTTATACAATGATTTCATGGAATAACAAATAGACAGAGCTGTGAAAATGTACAATGGACAAGGAGCGTGACCAGTTGTCTGGTGAAGTAGAGCATCAAAGGATTCGCAGGTTCTCTGGGCCAGCTTCTGGAGGGCTCTGTAAAGCAGACCCATTATGCCCCTGCCTTCCTCCAGCAACAAGGTGCTGGAGAAATTCAGAGAAACCCAAGCTGATTCTTCGAATAAATTAACAAAATTATAAATATTATTCATCACCTATAGAGAAGAGATGATAAATAGAGAGAGAGAGAGTGAGAGAGAGAGAGAGAGAGAAGGGTGAAAAAGCCCACCAACAGAGGTCCTGCAGGTGCTAAAAAAGGAAAACAAGGGGAATATTAGGAAAATATTAGGAAAACCATCCACCAATAAATTTGACACCTTAAGTGTCAAAATGAGAAATTCTTTAAAAGATAAGAATGATCCTAGCTGTATTTTATTCTAAGGATGATAAACAGCCATTGAGAACAGCTTGATTCTGAAGATGGGCATGGCAGCACAGTCCCTATCACCTGTGGAGTCCAGGAAGCAGAGGCAGACCCCATTTGGAGGCTGGTGCAGGCAGTGGCCAGTGTGTGAGAGAACAGAAGAAAGGAAGAGTTGAAGGATTTGAAGCTGTCCACATGACCTCCCACCCTCTACCCACCCCCAGCAGTTCCTGCTATGAGGATATGAGGTCAGGAACACGCACGAGGTGTTCGGTGAGATAAGCATTGATTTTTGCAGGTGTTAAGGCCAAAAAGCTAAAGCCCAGCTGTGGAGTGGTAACTGGCTTGTGTGTTCTAATCCTATATAGGAAAAATATTACAGAAGATAGAAAATTTAGGGAGTTATCAGCACATGGTGGTGGTTTCAAAGAAGTGAGTGTAGTTGAGACAGCAAGGAGGCTGCAACTGTGGGCTAAGGAACTGGGGAGAGAAAGGAAGGAAGCTGGGGAAAGCCAGAGACTGTGATGTCATGGCAGCCAAGTGGACAGGGCACTTTCAAGAAAGTGATGCATCTGCTATGGCATATGCTGCCTGGGCCTGGGATGATGGAAATTGGAACGTTCCCATTACTTCTGATAAGGTGGAATTTGTTAGTCACCCTGATGAGAGCATTTTCAGTGGAAGGGAGGAAACCCTGTAGGATGGAATGGCAGAATAAAAGACACCACCAAGAGGTAGACAACATAAACTGTTTTTTCAAGGCATTTCACTATCTAAAGAAGAGCAAAAAATTTGGTGGAGAGGTGGAAAATTTAGGGCTTAGTTAATACTCAGACGGTGATGGTAGGGAAGAACTGTCATATGATTGAGGGTACTGAGGGTGGTCTGACACTGTTAGAAACTGCCTCCTGAGTATCAATGGGGTAGAATTGGACATAACCAACTCTAAAATTTTCTGCAGAAATAAATATGCATGAATGGATTATATTTAAATTATTATTTGATTCTTACTTAAAGTGAATCCTTCCACAGAGCAAAATGCCTTTTAGCAAAGGAGGAAGCCCTGTGATGTACTTTCTCTTTGAGCCCATTTTCCCGAACTGCCTTGCTGACCACAGGGTGTGGTGACAATGAGCCCAGCTCCCCCTTCAGCCTGTTGGGATTGCTGTGCAGCTGTTCTCTGTATGTTCTCTACAGGGAACCTAGACAGAGGTTCAGACAGGAGCCTGAAGTCATGCTTAGCATCAAGGAATTTGTCTGGATGGACATTAAGCATTTTCCAAGAGTTTTGTTCACAGCGATTAAGACATTTCTTGAGAGAAGGTCTAAAATTTAGAAATCTTTTGGCATTTCTGGCTTAGCAGTGCTTTTTCCATTCAGAAGTTCTTCCACTGCCTCATTATTTTTAAAATAAATGTTTATGGAAAGACATTGCTAAAGGAAAACAGAATTTAGCAATTATTCCTATTCTGATTCTTCCCCCCAAATTCCATAATGTTTTAGGTTGGATCTATCTACATGTTGTCAATGTGGATCAACACTGCTTCGCAGTGATTCATCTTTTTACATGAAATTGACTTTAAATGATCTGTAGGAGGCCTATGAGGAACTTTTGGTCATGAAAAGAATCTAATTAACTCCTTTATTTTCTTCCATTTCCCCCTTTTATGTACTTATTGGTGACAATCATGTTTCAGGGACCATATCTTTGATGAGTATTTGAAGGTGGTCCTGGCACAGTTGAGGCCCTGTAGGTCTCCACAATCTAGTAGGGGAAACAGTCACAGAAAGTAACCACAGCACCATTGTGAGAACCTGCTCCCCCAATTTAGGTCATTCCAGGTTCTCTGCTAAATACTGTCCACACATTATTTTCTCCAACACCAAAATTACATACTAGTATTTTCATTATATAGTTGGTTGTCCCTAAGTTTCCATGGGGGATGGGTTCTTGGGCTGTGCCTCAGATACCAAAATCTGAGATAGCTCAAGTCAATTGTATGAAATGGCATAGTATTTGCATGGAAGCCACGCATAGCCCCCTGCATATATTAAATCATCTTTCAATTATTTATAATGGCTCACAAAAAGTAAATGCTATGTAAATAGTTGTTATACTATATTGTGCAGGAAATAATGACAAAGAGTCTGTACATGTTCAGCACAGACACAATATTTTTGAAATATTTTCTATTATGGTTGGTTGAATATGAGGATGTAGGAGCCACAGTTTAGGGACAGCTGTATTTTTAGATAGGAAACAAACTCAGAGAGGTGGAGTGACTTCAATATGTTGTCCCACAGTTGATGAGCCACAGAGATTGTGAGTCACCAGATGCCACGTGATGCCCCAGAGAATTAGGCAGTGGGAACCCTCCAGTGAATCCAGGAAGGAAGGAAATTCTGAGAAAAATGGTAGACAATAGAGGCTGCCCATCGCAGCCCAGTGGGCAGGCATGAAATGATGGTGGCATGCAGGAGAAAGCTAGGTCCAGGGGAAAGCCAGGAGAGGCAGTGTTGCCAGAGCATAGAGAGAGACAGGACACTCAGGTGGGGAAAGCTGAGTGTGGGGGGAGCTGGGTGCTTGTCAGAAAGATGACGACACTGTGTCCAGTGGACAGTGGAGTGAGTATCTGGGACAGGGGGAAGATACACAAGTCAGACATTTGTTTTAAAAATGTCCATAAATATGAGATTAGTGAGCATGAGGCTTAGAATGGGGAAGACCATGAGGTGCCAAGGACCTGAGGGAGAGACCTGGCCAGGAGGTTCTTGGGAAAGGAGCTGTGAATTGAACAAGGATGCACACTGAGGAAGGCATGTGTAAAGAGGTGAAGTGGAGGAACTGGGCTTCCCCTGACTTCAGATTTGGTCTGCACTCCTTTCTGTATAATAGAAATCTTTTTCCTCTCAAGCATGAGGAAACTGGTACTGCTTCCAATATGTGTCTCTCCATGGGAAACATTCTCACCTGCCTTATTTTTCTCCCCCATCTGAGACCTTACTGGAAAACAACTCCAGCCTCAGTCTATATTCTATACTAGCCCCTCAAGCATCCCTGAGCACCAATGTTAATGTTTCCTTGTCCCCCACCCACCCCAAAGGAGGTTGCTTTCTACATTTAAAATGCACTGACAACCTATCAGCTGCTCAGATGGAGTTAAGTGTTGTTTTGCAACACCTCACAAGGACAGTGATGGGAGGGATCTACTGTGGATGCTCTGTTCCGTAAACCCAGATTCCATTGGAAATCTTGGGATAGGAGAATTCCATCTTCAGAAATCTAAATTTCCTTTCCCCTCCCCCAATGTATACACCCACCTCTTTCCCTGTGGAACTGTGAGTTACTTGGAGGTAATGTACATGGAGCAGGTCTTGTTTTGTTCAAAAGCCTCAGATCCTACCATGGCACATGAAGCATAACTGAAATTCCAAAAACAATAATGAAAAAAAACCTACGAGGAGGAGGAAGAGGAGGAAGGGAGGAGGATGAGAAGCAGCAGCAGCAGCAGCATTAATCTTACAGTGGAGAAACCTGGCAGATTCCACCTTCACCAGGGGAACAGAGTCATCACTACCAGTGACAAGACATGCTGAGGCCATGTGCCCCCTATGATATGAGGAGAAAGCAAGTCCTCTCTGTGTTCTTCCCCAATCCATAGCCCCACTCTAATTATGAGAAAACACAAGACACGCTCAAATTGAAGACAAGCTACCAGATACCTGAACAGTATGAAAAATACCAAAGTCATGAATGACCAGGGAAGACTGTGGAGTGGTCATAGACTGGGGGAGACAAAGCTTAACTTTGCCTGAGCATGAGGATACCTCTGAGGATCACTCCAGCCCCAGAGCTTCCTGTGGTACGACTGCATTTCACACCAGAACTTCCTTTTCCTCAATCCTATTGCTTTTAAATGCCCTTGACTGTTGATTTCAATATCCTTCCTGTCTAAAAAAATCTTAAACTGAGAGAATATTTTCCAGAAAGCTTGACTCCAGACATTTTTAAGAAGAGCATGTGTGCACGTGTGTGTGCTCACACACACTCAGGTACACACCCACTACCTCTGTTAGTTCCAGTTCTTCAGAGAAATAGAACCAATGGGGGGAGGGGAAGGACTTATTCTGAGGAATTGGCTTATAGGATTTCAAGCTGGCAAATTAGACATCTTCCAGGCAGGGCAGAAGGTTGGAGACTCAGGGAGGCTTTCTATGTTGCAGTGTTGAGTTCTTAAGAAAACCTCAATTTTTGTTCTGAAGGCCTACAATTGAGTCAACTGATTGGATAAGACCCACTCATATTATGGAGGGTCATCTGTTTACTCAAACTCAAACAATTTGAATGTTAGTGCCACCTAAAGAATACATTTACAATAATATCAAGATTAATGTTTGATCAGTAGCTGGCCAGCATGGTCAGCTAAGTTGACACAAGCTCTAAGAATTTTCTGGTGCCTTGAAAGCAATAAGGAGTTTCATGGTAACTGTAGTCAGCAAAAGGGTCTTGATTCAGAAGTTAATATGCGCAGACCAAAATATTAAGTAATATTTTGAACTTCAGTCAAAGGTAAGTAAAAAAGAAAGGAAAGAACCACGCAGTGAAGCATCCACAGTGAGTCTGTAGGTTAACAACAGAAAACACATTTTATATTCTAAACATATTCAGAATAACTAATATAGGCCAACCTACAAAATGAGTATTTATGACCTGGAAAATAATTAATATAGGCCCACCAACAAAATGGGTGTTTGTGACCTGCAAAATAACTAATTTAAGCCCGCCTACAAAAAGGTTACTTATGATCTGCAAAATAACTAATAAAGACCCACCAACAAAATGGGTGCTTATGACCTGCAAAATTTTAGTAAGAGACCAATCAAGAAAATATTTTCAGAAGCAAATGAATACATTTGTCAAATGTGGCACAGAAATGAAGTAGGAGATTCTACGTTGGATTTAGAAAAATAAAGTCATTAATGGTGTATACAGGAATAATTTTGGTGGCAGGTTGAGGCAAAAAAAAAAATAACAACAACAAAAAAAAAACACCTAAGTTTAATGATAAAATAGAAAAAAAAAAAGGACAGGAAAGATTTAAACATGGTGACAACAGAACATTTTGAGAAGTTCCTTAATGGGAAGCAGAGAGACCTGGAGAGAGCTTGGTGTGGAAGATACAATCGTGTGCGTGCGTGTGTGTTTTAAGATGGGCAAGATAACCTACTTTTATGCTGATGAAAGCTAGAGTGTTAAAACTGGTGCTGTAGGAAAGAGGAGGGAGCTACAGGCACGTGTTGTGGTGAGGGATGGGGGATGGTGGAGAACACGGAGCTCCTTCTTGGCCTCTGCAGCAAGGGCAGAGAGCCTATGACTCAGATCTGCTATAGGAAGTGAGGTGGCAGAGGTGCCACAGCTGTTCTCCTCTCATGGTTTAGTGTTCTCAGGAAAGCAGAAAGCAGGTCATCAGCTGGGGGTAGATAGATTGGAAGAGATGAGAAAAATTCAAAATCCAAGCCCAGGAGATAGGAAAAATGAATAAAGCCGGGATCCTTGCACAAATACTGTGTAGCATGGTCACAAATGCTGGCTCTGTGAGCACCCACTCAAGTCCTGGGTTAGATTTTTAGAGGACCAGCTCCTCCTGTGTTGTGTGATTTCAGGACTTTTCCAGTTCAAAACTCCAGGTCCTATATCTCAAGAAGCCCCTCAATCCTGGGCAAAATGGGCAGTGGCCATAGTGTCAAAGCCTTCCTGCCAGTCATCCTTGAGAATTTTCTCACAATTTGAAGGGAATTGATATTTCTACCTTGTTGGGGAGCACAGAGGTTTTTAAAGCCATGCTTTCTCCAAAGCCCTCACATTTTTATCATCAGTATAAATTAAAGAGTCTAATGATCTGTTCTTGGACAGTAATGTATTTTTAGAATATTATATAGTAATTTTTAGAAAACGTTATTTTAAAGTATTTTAAATATATTATTCTAAACTATTTGTAAAACATGTTATTTTAAAATTCTTTTAGAAGCTGACATTTACGCATTTGTTGTTTTAAATTGACAAATAATGACACATTTATGTGATATAGTGTGATGTTTTAATATGTGCCTATATTTTTAATAATCAGGTATTTATCGTATCCATCACATGATACAATTATCATTTTTTGGTAGTGAGAAGATTAAAAATTCTCTTTTCTAGCTATTTTGAAATATTCAATATTCAATATTCAATGCGATATTGATTACCATGGTCACCTTACTGAGCAATAGAAAACCAGAAATTGTTTCTCCTATTTAACTATAACTTCATACCCATTGACCAATCTCCTCATCCCCTTGCACTGCCACCTCCAGCCCTGGGTAACCACCTTCTCTGTACTACTTTGGGTTAAACTTTTTATTTTCCACACATGAGTGAGATTGTGTGGTACTTCTCTGTTTTTGCCTGGCTTATTTCATTGAACACAATTTCCTCCAGGTTTACCTACTCACCACAAATGACAGGATTCCAACCTTTTTCTAACAGAAGAATATTCCATCACATTTAGGGACCACATTTAACTAATTTGGTCATCCACAGACAGGCATTTAGTTTGATTCCATCTTGGCTATTGTGATTCATGTCACAAAGAATATAAAGGAACAGGTATCTGCATCACTAATCACCAGTAAAGTAGAAATCAAAATCACGGTGAGAACTCAGATCAAATTAGAATAGCTATTATGAATGCCTAATTAAAAAATAATAAATGCTGATGTGGATGTTGAGAAAAGGGAACTCTCAAACAGAATTGGTGGGAATATAAATTAAACAGTGAAGAGCTTACTTAAAAAACAAATAACAACAACAAAAAACTCACTGAAAATATATCAAAAGCAAAGGAAGTCAGTAGGTCAAATAATTTGACATTAATGGAAGGATAATACCTCCACTGAACTATGGATTTAGTACCCTGAGACACTGGCTAGAGGTGAAGCACCTACTTACATCATCATCTTTATTGTTTCTTCAGCTAGTTGTAGATTATATTCTTGGTTTTGAAACATCTCATCTTCCTTCTTGTCTCTAAATTGCATTGGTATTCAACACAATCCTCAAAGTAAATTCTATCTTCACTTAGGTGGTTCAAAATAGAGAATGTCATGCCAACAGACTGAACTCCACTTTAATCAGATGGGCTTCATGGTCCCCACACCCTCAGCTCTACTTTAGATTTCATGAAGGTCCCAAGGGAAAGCAAGCCATAGATAATCCCCTGAGCCATATGAAAAGGTTTGGTTGGATGAATTTTAAAGACAACGGCTGTGCAAGGACTGTGCTTGTGCAAAATTTGCAGCTTTCCAATTTGGGACAGGACTCCTTTCTATCCATTCAACCATTTAAGGTCACGATCAATATGTTCATTATGATTTCTTTTTTTCCTTTTGCAAGCCTCCTATTCTGGTTCTCTCTCCTCTCTCTCTCTCTCTCTCTCTCTCTTTTAAGAAGGGTGGGGAAAACATGATACATTACTCAGGGCTGAGCAAATTAGTGTTACACAATCTCTGTTTATCAACCCGAAAATCTTGTATCAAGGAGGGTGAGCTCAATTATTCAAATCATTATGAAAGTTATTCTCCAAGTTGTTGCCAAAAAGCTGTTCAAGGAAAACACCTTTCATTAGTCTAACTTAACCCTCTTTTTCCTTTACATGAACTAAAATCACATATATTGATTTTTTAAGTAGAATTATTATTTTTCTTAGAATTGACTGTCAGAGAACACAACAGATAAGAAAGTGTTGTTTTTGTCTGGCTGGTTTATAAAATATAGCTATAACAATAGCAGGAACTTTGGAGGCACCTGCCTCCCAGGGAGGTCCCATCTCCAATCTAAACCGTCCTATTGTTGCACGGAAATTGTACCTTATTTCATTGGTTTCATTTTCAGGTTTGGATAGAGGCATCCTATAGTACTGTGGTTGTCATGTTCAGGAAGTGGATAGGCTGTTGGGTGGGGGGATGCAGGGGAGCCCAGTACAGTGGGGGATGAATGGGTTTCATTCTACCAGTTAGAGGGAAAACCTCATCTGATTTCAAGTGTCCATGTCTAGAAATTGGTAATAATAATTACACCATAATTATTTTTGTGGGGACCATCTGCCCCAGTAGGCCACTCATTGAGTGATGACTGGAGTTTGAGCTATTAAACACACCTTTCTATCTATTCCCTTTATATTATCACTCACATTGACACTCACACCTTATGCCCTGCAAAATAGGAAAGTATTCTGTTAAGAGAAAAAGGGTAACAGCCACATTTCTCATTCTAATTTGAAGTAGTGAGGGTGGACATAATCAAAGGACGTCATATGCATGTGTGAAAATGTTACAAAGAAACCTATTGTTTTGTACAATTAATATCTGCTAATATTGATAATACAAGACTTAAAAAAGAAAACAAAAAGTTTTAAAAATAAAAGGGGCGTTAGTTTTCACACATCAGTGATGCTTTCAGACACGATTTAACAATGGATTAATTTGATGTATTATTTGGAATATTTATTTTATTTTCACTGTGGTATGCACTAGCCATTACACTGAGGAAAACTTGTAAAGGTCATTGCCCAGTGACGGAAAAGTATTAGAAGACTGACAGCCACAGGATGACAGAAGACTCCCCCTTCTCCCTTCACTCCTGACCACCAGGTCAGCAGGACCAAGAAAGCTGAAAGGTTTAGATTCCGCCTAAGAAGAAGTTTTAAGTGAAACACTATAACAATGGGAGAGACTGAAACAGAGACATTGAAATATTGTAGCCTCTGACCCCTACAAGGACAGCAAATCTTAAACTTAACCCACCTTCTAGAAAGAATAAATTAAGCCTCATGCTAGTAACACTGATTTCAGTTCCTATTTCCTGATATGTGATGTCTGACTTTCAACAAAAAATTTACAAGACATACTAAAAAGTGAGAGAAAACACCATCTGAAGAGACAAACAAACATCAGAATCTAACTTGCATGGAGATTTTGAAAAATCAGACAAGGAATCTAAAATACCATGTTGAAAGCTCAAAAGTAAAAAATAGGGAACATGCAAAAGAAAATGAATGATGTAAGCAGACAGATGGAAGCTCTAAGAAAAGATCAAGCTCTAAAAAAGAAATGCTAGAAATCCAAACACCACAATGGAAATGAATTAAGTTTTTAATGAGCTTGTCAAAAACCTGGACATGGCAAGGAAAGCATCAGGAAGTTTGAAGACAGATCAATAGAAACATTCCAAACTTAAATGCAGAGCATGAAATAAAAATAAAGCAGAACACAGTATCCGAGGTCTTTGGAAAATTTCAGAAGGTTTCCAATGTGCTCTTGGAATAACAGGAGAAAAGGAAGGAGAGAAAAAGGAGCAGAAGAAATATTTGAAATAATAATGGGAATGAATTTTCCAAAATTAATGATAGACATCAAGTGATAATCCAGAAAGTTCAGAGAACAGAAAACAATATATAGCAAAAGCCCTACACATAAACATACCACAACCAATTGCAAATAAACAAACAACAACGATCATAAAGATACAGAGAAAATCTTGAAAGCAAACAACACATCTAGCACATGAACAAAGATGAAAATTATATTGAACTTCTCATCAGAAATCATGAAAATAAGAGGGGAATGGAGTAATATATTTAAAGTTTAAAAAGCAAATAAAACAAAAATAAAGTGGCAATTTAGAATCCTATACCTGCTGAAGCCGGCCTTCGAAAGATAAAGACATTCGCAGAGAGACAAAACTCAGGGAATTCATTGTTAGTATATCTAATTTAGAAGACCTCTTATAAAAAGTTTTTCAGGGAGATTAAATATGATATTGCTCAGAAACTTGATTCTTTGTAAAGAAAGGAAAGTCTCAAAATAGGAATAAATGAATGCAAAATAAAAAAATAATGCTTGCTGTCTTAAACAATCTAATAGGTAACTGCTTATAGCAATGATAGTAACAAGGCATAGGGTAATTATACTGTACATGTAGGTGACATGAATGACAATAACATTAAGAGGGACAGAAAGCAGAGATTGGGAATACACTGTTACAAGGATCTCTACTCCTATGAAGCGACACAGTGTCATTTCAGAGTGGATTTAGTTTAGTTGTAAATGTGTATTGCAAATTCTAGGGCAACTGTTCATAACTGAGAAGAGAGAAAATCAGATTATATAAAATACTCAAGACCACAGAGGGCACAAAAATTAGGGAAGAAAGAAAAAGAAATAACAAGTATAAGGAATAGAAAGTGATACAAAAATGGTAGCTATTAAACCAATTATACAAGTAATCACTCTTAATGCAAAAGGTCTGAAGATGCCAATACAGTAGAGACTGTCATAGTGGATAAAAACAAGAACCAACTCTATCTGGTCTAAACTAAATCCTTTTTATATAGAAAGAGGCAAGTTAAACATTTTTGAACTTCATAAATGACAGAAAAATATGCCATTCTCACACTACTTAAAACAAAGCTAGGTAAACTAAATTAATTTCAAAAAAGCAGATTTCAGAACAAATTGAATTTTGTCAAGAATATAGAGACATTATACAATAATAAAAATATTCTCCAAGAAGATAGAAAACCCTTAATATGTAGGTAACTACAGTGTAAAAATATGTGACACGGGATTGGCAGTGCCACAAGGAGAAATAGCAAACCTACTATTCTGGCTGGTAATTTACCACTCCTCTTTCAGTAATTGATATATTAAACAGGCAGAAAATAAGGATGGAGTTGATCATAACAGCACCATCAATCAATTTGACCTAATGGATGTCTATAGAATATTCTTCCAACAATAGCAAAACACTCATTACTTTCTGGCTAGCAAGGAACAAGGTAAACCACACTCTGGGCTAAAACGTTCTTGGATAAGTTTAAGAAAGAATGGAGAACTAAGGATTTCTCAAACTATAATAGAACTAATCAAAAGTTAATTGTCAAAGCTAGAGCAATCTGAGTAACAGAAGAATAACTGAACATTGGATTATAGCCAAAAATTTGAAATGACTACCTGTTACTCCATATATGCTAATATAAATAAATAAATAAACAAATAAAAGGGAGGAAAGATAAATGTCCTAAGTAGAAAAATTGCAAATAATTTATGTAGACACTTTGACCTTGGGAAGGGGGAATATAGATACCCACTCCTTAGTGTGTCCTGTGCATAGTGATTTTCTTCCATATAGTATGAAAAGGGAGAAAAATAAACCTTGTATTTATAGACACCTGACAAATATAACCCTATTCAGGGGATTGAGATCAACACCAACAGGAAGAAGTCATATTAATATTATGTGCTTCTGATACAAATAGATAAAAATGGCATTTTGCACTTGTGATTTTCTTAACATCCCAATCCCAATCTAATCATCAGAAAAAGAGCAGGCAAATTCTTATACATGAGAATTCCACAAAAATTTAAAAGTATTCATCAAAGCTATTCGGATCTTTGAAACAAGAAAAATTTGAGAAACTGTCAGAGACAAAGGAGTGTAAGATATGCCAACACAAGGCAGTGAAATATCATATTCTATGTCTGAGAAAAGAAAATGACACTTGATAGAAACTAAAAAATTGAAACTATGGACTTAGTTAACAGTAATGTATCAATATTTGTTCACTGATTATGGTAAATATATCTCACATTATACTATAAGATATTAATATGGGGCATTTAGACATTCTTTATACTATCTTTTAAATTTTTCTATAAATCTATATTGTTCTAATAAGTAAAGGCATTACACACATTCAATTAATCTAACAGAAGACAGAAAAAGAGTGAAAGAGGAAGAAAGAACTCAGGATAATAAGAGAACACAAGTAGTAAGATCACAGGTCTATGCCCAATCATACTAACAATCATGTCAAATGTAAATGGTCCAGACACTTCAACTGAAAGGCAGAGATGGGAATAGCTAAATCAACTTTGAAAAGGGAGAACAGAGTAGGAGGAATCAAGCTGTTCAGTTTTAGGACTTATTATATAACTACAGTACTCAGGACTACTTGGTTTTAATTCGTAGGGTATAAGTATAGTTCAAGGAAATAGTGTAGAGAACCCACCATGGATTTTTACAAATATGCCCAAGTGATTATTTTTTCACGAAGGTGCAAAAGTAATTCAACAGAAGAAAGACAGCCTTTTTAACAAATGGTGCTAGAGCCACTGGAATTTGATAGACAAAAGAACAAACCTCAATCTAATTCACATACCTTATACAGAAGGCATGTCAAAATGTATTATAGATTCAAATGTAAAACATAAAGCTATAAAACTTTCAGAAAAGTTTAGAATGTGGGGGATAGGTATAGATCTTATACTTGAAATGAAAAGCATGATCCATAAATGAAAAAATTGATAAATTGGGTTTCATTAAAATAAAAAATAAACTTTTGTTCTGCAAAGACTCTATTAAAACAATGAAATCACAACCTACAGACTTGGAGTAGTCGTATGCACCTCATATCTGGTGATGGATTAGGGTCTAGAATATATAAATAAGTGTCAAATGTCAGCAATATATGAAAAAATTAGAAAAAAATGGGCAAAACATATGAAGAAACATATCACCAACAAAAAGTATATATGATAAATAAGTACATGAAAAGATGTTCAACATTATGAACCTTCAGGCAGATGTCAGTTAAAATCACAATGAAGTATCACTATATTCCCATCAAAATGGTTGAAATTTTAAAACATAGGGATCACATCAACTGCTAGTGAGGGTTCAGAGAAACTGGATTACATTATTGCTGATGATAATGTAAAATTATACAGCCATTCTGGGAGATAATTTGGCACTTTATCATAAAAGTAAACATGCAAAAACCATGTGAACCAGCATTTGTACTCTTGGGCATTTATTCCAGAGTAATAAAATCTTATGTTCACCAAAACCCTGTCCATAAATGTTTTTTATCACCTTAATAGTAATAGCCCCAAACCAGAAACAATCCAGATGTCCTTCAATTTGTGAATGATTAAACCATGCTAAATTCATTCTATGGAACAGTGCTCAGCAATGGAAACAAATGAACTAAGGATGCACCCACCCCGCCATTTGAAGGAATCCTCAGAGAATAATTATGTTGAGTGAAAAATGGTAGTTGCAAAAGTTTATTTGCTACATGATTCCATTTATAAAAATTGTACAAATGGGGAACATATTTAGTGGATGGTAGGGATTTCAGGAAGGAGTGGGGTGGAAGAGAAGCAGGAATGACAATAAAAGGTCAACACGAGGGTCTCACCTGGGGATGCAAATATTCTCTTTCCTATGGATGTCAATATCAAATATCCGGGTTGTTAACATTTTACTAGACTTTTTCAAGATGTTACATCTGGGGAAAATAGGTAATGGATATATGAGATCTCTGCAGTATTTTTCATGACTGCCTGTAAAATCTAGAGTTCAAAATAAAAATATAACTTAAAAAGGTGGTGATTGTCACACTGGATTAAAAAAAAAGACTCAACCACATGCTTCTTATACAAACCACCTTTAACTTTTTTTTTTTTGAAGAGAGAAGGACAGTGTGTGTAAGAGAGATAATCAATTTTATTTAGTTTTTCATGTGGCTTTCATTGCTCTGACATTTTGCTGCGTATGTGGTGCTGGGGTTCAAACTCGCCTGTCCTAGCACATGCCAGGCATGAGCTGTAACTGCTGAGCCACTGCTCCAGCACCTCTCCCTTTAAATTTTTAAAGATAAAAATTGATTGAGTAATTCAATGTTAAAGTAGATTCCACAGCAAACAACATCACTAGGGATAAAAAGGTCATTTCATATTAACAATGGTGTCATCTCATCAGGAAAACAGCAATTCTAATTTTCTTTTTGCACTGAGTAATAAGACTTTGTAATCCACACAGCAGAAACTCATAGAACCGCAGGTAAAAACAGACACAGAGATTTCAACAATATTTACACAATAATTGAAGAAGAAAAAGACATCAATAAGAACTAGAAGAACTGCAGAATACTATCATCAAGTTGATCTACTTGACACTTACAGAGCAATTCACCTAACTGCAGCAGAATATGCATCCTTCTTAGCTGAATGTGGAGCTTTCAGTAAGAAAGGTCACGCCGAGGCCATCTCACTACGAATTTGTACAATGAGAACCATAGGACAGTACTCAAGAAATTAAAGCAGAACTACATCATGTTCACTTATTTTTAAATTTAAGACCTTTAATTTGTTCATTCTCTGCAAATGAAACTATAGTTTCAAAGTGATTCCAAATTGAACGGCTGATTTTAAAATTCATAATAAAAATTCAGAGAACCTATTGGAGGATTTATGTTCTCTTGTTTCAAGACTCATTTTAAATCTATGGAAATAAAAAGTATGTGTTATTACATCAGGATGGGAATATAGGTCAATAAAACAGACCAGAGTCTAGAAATAAATTGAATATGGGTAGCCTGGTAGAGAGTGAAACTACAAACTTTTCTACAAATATATAGGATATCCATATATGTGAAAAAATTTTCTTCCACATGACATGTAAAAATTAATTCAAAATGGATCAGAAATTTCAATGTAAAATACACTACTATAAAATTTTAGTAGTTGTAGTCCCAGATACCTGGGAGGCTGATGGAGAACAATTGCTTTAGCCCAGGAGTTTGAGCCAGACTGGAAAACAGTGTGAGATCTTGTTTCAAAATTAAACAAATTAAAAACAAACCTTCAGGAAGACAAAAGGAGAAAACATCTGTGCCTTTGTGTTGGGCTCAGATTTCTTACAAATTACATCAAACACAAGTTGTAAAAGAAAATGTTTGATAAACAGAACTTCTTTAAAATTAAGAAATTCTGCTTTTTGGAAGTCACTGTTCAAGGCTAAAAAAAGAAATCACAGACTTGAACAAAACATGTATAAATTATATTTAAGATAAAAAACAAAAATTAAAATGGCAAAAATGAACTTCACTCAAGAAGAAATATGGATGGTACAAAGGCATGTGAAAATATGCTCAGTGCCATTAGTGTTCAGGCAAGGCGAATTGAAATCAAACTAACAAACCACTATGTACCTGTCAGAGCGCCCGACATTGCCAGACTGTGCTCACATAGTGTTGACAGCATACGGAGCAACTGGAACTCTCATACACTGGAATGGAAGAGGCGGCACCACTTCAGAAAGCAGGTTGCTAAGATGCTAAACACAGTATGTGACTCTCTCATGAGACCCGGAATTCACTTCCAGGTTTTTCCCAAGGAAAATAAAGTCTATAATCACATGAAGACCAGGACACAAATGTTCACAGAAGCTTCATGTGTAATACGTCCAAACTATGGGGCAACAACTCAACAGTCCATCAACAGGTGTCTGGATAAACAAATTGCAGCAAATCCATATAACTGAGCAAACTCATCACTAAAAGGAATAAAATATTTACACATGCAATGATATGAATGGCTCTTAAAATAATTGTGCTTAGTAAAGAAGCCAGTAAAAATAGACTACATGCTGTTTGATTTCATTTATATTAAAGTCTAGAAAATGCAGACCAGTCTATAGGGAGAGAAAGCAGATCCATGTGGGTGGAGATGGGATGGGGAATAGGAATGGAGGTGGGAGAATGGAACATGGAGGCTGTTACCGTGTGGCATGAAACTCAACAACTGCTGTCCCTGCAGGATACTTGTGATAATCTAACCTGAAAAATCACCTTCAAATCATGACATCCATCACCCTGAATAGCATTCCGGAATGAGCCAAACCTATTTACCTATCAACATCTTAGAATGTTCAGAATCATGTGATACAAAAAAATATTAAGCCTCACTTTCTTTAAAATGCTAATCAATTTCTCAAACATGATTACCACATTCTTACATATCAATTTAGAACTTTATAGTATATATACAATGGAATTTATTCATCCCTTAATAAAGAATGAAATCCTGTCATTTGCAGCAAATATAGATTGGAACTGGAGGTCCTTTTGTTTAGTGAAATAAGGCAGAAACAGAAAGACAAGTACTATACAATCTCACTTGTTTGTGAAAACCAAAAAGCTGATCTCATAGAAGACTGGAGTGGAATAGTAGACACTAGAAACTGGGAAGAGAAAAGAGGAGAAGGAAGAGAAATGCATAAGAAGGGGCATGAAAACGCAGCGACAGTGGAATTAGTTCTGGTTTCCAATAGCACAGAAGGGTAACAATTATCTACAACAATATATTTCACAATAACTAGAAGAGCATGCAAGTTTCCAAAACACAGAAATAATTAATGTTTGAGGAGATGGAAGTACTTATTACCCTGATTTGATCGCTACACACTGCATACATGTTTTGAATTATCATAATGTACTTCATAAAGATGCACAAATATTACATCTCAGTAGAAAAAATTAACATAAAACCCCAGTGAAGACTGTAGGCTAATATAATCCATGTGCAGCACTAGTTATGTGATAGTCAGTACATTTAACATGTGGGGACAGCAGCAGCACAAGGCAAGGTCATGCAGTTCTCTGGTCCAGTGTGCCCTCTTTCTTGTGCATTCTGGTTTCCAATTTGAAGAGTGGATGTGGGGTAAGCTGCAATAGCAACTGCTTTTTATAACAGGACTCTGGTGAGGATATGGTTAGCTCCTCCTCAGAACCAGGAACTCCTGCCCCATGGGACTCCTGGCATCCTTCCTGGCTCAGCACTTGCTCATTTAACATGTAGAAGGCCTTGGCAGGTTGCTGCTCACAGGTGTAGGCTGAATTATGGAGAGGCTCAGAATTGGAAATTACCTTTTCTGTTACTTCCATTGCTAAAACCATCATCTAAAATTTATCCACTTGAAAGGAGAGCAAAGAGAAATTTAGTCATTTAAAAGTTAGGTAGGTTTCTTTCTTTCTTTCTTTCTTTCTTTCTTTCTTTCTTTCTTTCTTTCTTTCTTTCACCATGAAACCCTCTCTGGAAATGACAGGAAAGAAATGTGCCTGAGAACCAAATATCCACTCTGAAAGCAGATGGGCACCTCCTCTCAGGAAGAAATCTTTTGTTTCTTAGCCTGGCCATCCTTAGCAGGTGGGGGGAAGGAGAATGCTATGAAGAAAGAAAAAGAAGGAATTGGAGATTCTCACGTTGGGCCCTGGGCAGCCTGAGGTTGACTGTTGTTGCGTGCACTGTGCCCTCATCCACCCCATGACCTATAGGGATGTTCTTTTAGAATTTTTCAAGTCCCCTTCTTGTCCCCACCTCACACACTGATTGACTTTCTATAAGAACAAACTTCTTCTTTTTTTTAATTTAGTTAATTTTCTAGTTCAAGCAATTTCAGTAAATATTCACGGAACTCCGGTCATATGTTGGGCATCTTGCTCAACTGGAGGAATGGGCACGGAGTGGGGAAATCCCACAAGTGAAGGCCTGGCAGTGTTGTCAAATTCTACTGACCAGTTGCATCCTTGTTCTTTCCTAGAAGCTTTGCTTAATTGTGCATCTGTCCTTATGCTGATGTCATCCTGTAGTTTCATTACAAAACCCAAAATAATGTAGTGTAAACTGTACAAAATTGTTCCACTTTGTGAAGTTCTAGCTATTCTGGAGCCGTTGCATTCCTAGAAAATGTGACATTACCATATCAGTTCATACCACTATCCTGCTGAGATTTTTATTGAGAATATGCTGGATAAACAGACCCATTTAGAGACATTTGTCAACTTCCTGAGCCTTCCATCTCCTGAATTTTGTATTCATTTTAATTTAATTCCTAATCTTGATTTTTGTCAGAAACTATTTATAATTTTTGTGAGAAAGACTGTACACATTTTGTTTAATGTGTTATTCCTGTATGCTTTATAGTTTCATACTAATAATTTTTTTTAAATTTTGTTTTTAATTAGGGCCATTTTGTTAAAATACAATCAATTTTTATGTTATCGTAGAACCCTGTAATCTTGACAAATTCACTCATCATTTTTCTTTTTTTAAGAGAGAAGGACAGTGAGAGAGAGAAAAAAAGCAATTCTTATTTAGTTTTTCACGTGGCCTTCCTTGCTCCAAGACTTCGTTGTGTATGTGGTGCTGGGGTTCGAACTCGCATACTCACGCATGCGGCATGCTGGGCAAGCGCCATAACTGCTGAAACACTACTCCAGCCCTCGCTCATCATTTTTAACAGTTCTTAATAGATTACATAGAATTTGTATATATGCAATTATGCCATCTCCAAAATTTTATTTGTTTTATATTTTCTTTACCTTTGTTTCACAAGAATAGTTAGGCTTGCGATCTGGTACATCATTAAATAAGAGTGACATTGAAGGTATAAATTCTCTCAGCATTATTGGTCTGAAAAATGTATTTAAATTTTATTCATGAAGAATAATTTCATTGGAATAGAATTCTTGGTTGGATTCTTCATTTCTTTCAGCACTTTATATTGTTGCATTTTCTTTATGCAAGCAGTTGTCTTCATCTTTGGTCACCTGGATGTAATGATTTTTTTTTCTGCTTTCAAGACTTTTTATTTACCTTAGGATTTTTTCAGTTTTATCATGGTGTGTTTTGTTATGGCTGTCCATATGTTTATGTATGTCCATATGTCAATACATATGCTTTCTTACTTATGGCTCAGATAGATTCTTATATGTAGAAATATTGCTTTATTAAACAGTATAAAGACCAATATTTCTAATATTTTTCCTCCCTCCTTCTGGGATTCTAAATATAAGTGTATTAGGTTACTTGGTATTATCCCTAACTCAAGGATTCTGGGGCTTTAAAGGTTTTTGTCTTTTTCTCTGTTCTTATGCAGTGATTAATCTGTTATTAATCCCTGTCAAGTTTATATTTTCATTTCAAATGCTGCATTTTATCTCTGAAGATTGAGGTGACTTTTTATATATTCAATATCTTTTCTTCTTATGTTCATCCTTTTCTTTAATTCCTTGAATGTATTTTTCATAGTTATATCATACTCTTTTCTTTCTAATTCTATTAATTCTGGCACTTATGGTTTTACTATGGTATCCATTAACTAACAGTCCCTGCCCCCAATGTAGCTCAACATTCCCTGCTGTATCACACATTTAATAAGTTCTATTTGGAGGCTAGAAATTGTGAATATTTCATTCTTGAAAGACGGGATTTTGATTCCTCTTTCTTTAAAGTGTGGTAAATTTTGTTTTGACAGGCACTGAATTACTTGAAGATTATATGCTTTGTTAGAGTGGATCTAGTTTAGCCTTAATAATGAAGCATGACTGTTCTGGCAATTCTAACAGATGCTCAGGCTTGGAATGTGTAATTAACAAAGGCATGTAGGCAAGGCTGTTGGTTAGGATTCTGTCTATTTCAGTTGACTGGAATTTTTCTCACCAGAGTCCTGAATGGCCTTGTGATTATGGAATTCAGTGACACTCTCATGTTCTTTTATCTTTGAGGGTTTTCTGTATATTTGATTGTCTATTGATTCCCATCTTCCCGAAAGGCTCCTTTGCCTAGGCTTCATCCATTTTCATTTCCCTTTGCTGTGTCTCCTACTAGTTCCTGTCTTTCCTCTCTGCTCACTGCATTCCTCTTCCACTGATTTTAGATATAACATTTACTTAGGGACATGCTAATGGCTTCTGTATACAAGTCTATTAAGTCTCACATCAGCATCGGCACGTTGCGCCTCTTCAGTTCTTTACCCACATTAATTTGGCTCTAGGATTTCCCCCCTTGGAGTTCTCAAAAAAGCCTCAGGGTTCAAGTGTCCCCATCTGGATTCAGCTTCTCAAGAACTCCTACTTATCATTAGTAGTTTTGGAACTGTATGCATTTTTATCATCTCCCCAGGTGCACAGCAATGACTCCCCATCTCTACCATACATCCCATCTATTTTATTTCCCAAAGAATTTGATACCATTCCTTCTCTTCATCTTCACTCTCAGACCCTTGACCAAACCGTAGTCAGGCTCCTGAACGCTTCCTAGGCCTATCTTGTGCACTGCCTTAGAAAATCCTGCTTTAACAACGAACCTGTTTCCATGTTTAATGAGAATCCTCCAACCCAATATCTGATCACTCTTTGTATCTAGTCAAATTCCTCATCTCCACCATCTTCCAGGTGATATTGGATCTGTTGGTCACTTTAACCAGAATCCTCCTGATCCCTGATATTTCCTCCTAATAATTATTCTTTCACCTACTCTACTCAGAGCCCTGGTCACAGATTCCCACTTGCCTATGCCATATTTGGAGTTGAGCCCAGTTTATTTTCACCACAGTAAAACCCCACTGCAGTGACCCCTCTACCCATCACAATAATCCTTAATGAAGTCTTCCTCACTATGTTTTGACAAGTGTCACTGAATAATTTCCCATTTAACAGCTCTCATCATTTCAGCAATGTGTTATTAGAATAACCTCTTAAGTGTCCAAACTCAGTCTATTTCAATTTTATTCTTTTGTGGGATTATTTTATTATTTGTGGAAAAATTTGATCACAAAATTCAAATTTTATTCTGTCATCTTCCTGATTAAAACTTTTTCAAAAAGCCATCTCTTATCTTTGAGATGAAGCCCAGACTTTGAAGTATGACCCCACAATCTTTAATAATGTGGTTGTTGTTTGTCCTTCTCGTTCATCTCTTTCTATATTTAGATAGGAGCTCCTTTATTCTTTCTCTCCTGGTCTATTCGGAGGTCTTTGAAAATACCAAGCTTTCCTTCTCCTCTTGCTTTAACATGTAGCCCTAAAATCCTCATCCTCTCTGTTGCTTCACTCTCTTCTACACATTTGTGGCAGGCAGCTGGGGCATCTCCATGGCAAGGAAGCCTTACTCATTTCTGGTAAGAAGAGGGTGCTTTGCAGGGCAGCCTCCAGTGTCCCCATCACACTGTCTGTAACACCATTGCTGCACTGTGGTGTCAAATAATTGCTTGTGTCTGTTCATATCTCCTGCTGGACTCCGAGTTTCTTCAAGGGAGGGGTCAAGCTTCATACCAATAAGTTTGATTTGAAATGACCTCGAAGAGCAAAGGAGGAGCAACATTTTTATCATCAGGAATAAGGTCGACCTTTCAGACAGTATTGCAAAACGGACCCATTTATACTTGATTTAGAGTAGGTATAGGAGGAGCGATGAAAAATAAAAGGTGTCTAGGCAGAAAAGCGAAGGCCAGATTGGAGCCTTGACATCAGATAAGGGATGCTAGAATCAAAGGAGAATTTACAGGATTTTTAAAATGTAACTTGATCAGAACTCTATTTTGAAAAGAAGTGCAGGACAAATTTACCCAAGGGAAAGAGAATATCCACAGTCCTTCCTCAATATGTTCCATATGTAAATAATGAATAGAAATGTGTGTACTTTGGGGTCATGGAAAGAGGGAGAGAGAAAAAAAAAACAACAACCCATAGAAATTCATTTACATTTTAAATGTAATTCACGAATAAATGCATGGGAGAAATTGTCAAATGTAAATGCAGGGGATTGATGTTAGTGCTTCAAATCAAACTTATTGGTTAGTGTTTCCTGCCATAGGAGGAAAACCAACAAGAAGAATTTGATGAGAAGATGTGGGTTGGGGTCCATGAGGGTACCATGCCACTGTCCCTGTTGCCAGACTCTTCATTGAAAAAGCAGTGCAAATTATTCACATTATGTTTTCCATTCTGCATAGTAGGGGTGAATCTTGGATCCCTGTTTTTCAGGATCTCTTTCTAAGTTTGCTATTGCATTTCAGTGATACAAGGCATTCTTACACCATTTGGTCAGTAATAGAGAGGAGAAGCCATGTTCTTCCAGCACCAGCTTCAGGCAGCTGAGGTCATTTAAATTTTTTTTTTCTGTTGCTTTCTGTGACTCCAAAAGTCCCCTTGATAATCATCACCTTGGCACTGTTAGTAGCTGGAGTCACTGGTATTTATTTTTCCCCACAATCCTAGCACATTAGGTGTTTTGAAAATGATTTTTGGTTCTATCTTTCACAGGTTTTCCAATGGTTATATAAGACTTTAATTGCCTGTATTAAACATATCCACACTCAAAATATTTATGAGGCTTCTAATACTCTAAGTGAACCTTTGCTAATTATGACATTTGGTTTTAGAAGGAGTTTGGAGGCAATCAGAGCCTTAAAAATGGGCATTCAGGATGCATTATCTAACCAGGTTGGCTTTGAAGGCACAGTTACATTTACACTGGTTAAAAATTAGACGTTGGCAGCTGTAAACGTGGTCACATTGATTGCCACCTTCAGTGGCCAGGAACAAAGTTTCCTTGGAAGGCAAAGCTTTGGTAGACAAAGTGACTATTATAGTGAACAATTCACTATGAAGGTATTGATCCTACAAGGAATATGGGGTGGACCACTTCCTCTTACTACTCAGAAGAACATAAGGAAAAGAGTAGAACAGGTTTGAAGATTTGAATATCTAGAGGAAAGCATGGTTAGACATTTAGAGAATTTTTGTGTGTTCCTAGAACATGGGATAGCTCATGAAGCTTTAGATTTGATGTTCCCAAAAATCTATAGAAAATTTAAATTTAACCTTTTATTTGATGAAGTACCACAGAGGTTGGAGTCTTGTCAGATTGTTATTGTTCAAATTACAGACTAGGAACAAGTGAGACTGTGACAATGAAAAAGTAACATTTGAATGGATGCTGATAGGAGTAGATTGAATGACTACCTTCTCGGTTGCCCCTTATCATCAGAAGCATGCTAAATCTGAACAGGGTGATTTCTTGCAAGAATAAAAAAAAAATAAAAAAAAAATAGAATACAGAGTCTCCTAACACAATGGCAAAGTATCTGCAATATAATAGAAAATCACTCTGCATAATAAGAGATGTGAAAAAATCTAATTTGGATGAGAGAAGACAAGTAGCACCACTACTGAAATGAATGCGATGTTAAAATTATCTGACATAAAATTTTTTAAGAGAGAGAGAAGCAATTTTTCTTGTTTTTCATCAGGTTTTTGATTCTCTGACACTTAGTTATGTATGTGGTGCTGGGGTTTAAACCCAGGTCCTTCCACATGCCAGGCAAGCACACCAACAGCTGAGCCACCGCACCAGCCCCATCTGACATGAATTTTAAATCAATTGTCATAAAAATTTTTAAACAAGAAATTAAAATTCTTTGAAACAAACAAAAGAAAATGTTTGCAAAAATGTCTATTATTTAAAGGGACAATTTAAAATAGTAGAATTAAAATATAATGAATAATCATTTTAAAAGTCTGAATTCCTTAACAATAGAGTGGAGAAGACAGAAAATAAAACCAGGAAGTTGGAGGACAGCTCAATTGAAATTATGTAATAAGAAAAACAGAAAAACAGGGTTAAATAAACCAAAAACAAAAAAAAAAATGGGGTATGAACGACCTCTGAGAAAGTAAGTGTAATGGTTTGAATGTGAGGTGTCTCCTCAAATCTCATGTATGACAATGAAGCAAGGTTAAGGTGAAATGACTGGCTTATATAAGCCTTAACCAATCAGTGAGTTATTCCCCTAGTGGGGCATTAACTGAAGGTAGGTAGGGTGTGGCTGGAGGAGGTGGGTCATTGGGGCATGGCTTTAGAGTATTTATTTTGTATCTAGAGTGGAGTTCTCCTTTCTCTCTCCCTCCCTCCCCCCTTCTCTCCCTCTCTCCTCCTGGGAGCCATGTCTTATGCCTTGATTATCAGCTTCACCTTAAGCCTAGAAGAATGGAACCCGCCACCTATGGACTAAAATCTCTAAACAGTGATCCCTCAAATAAACTTCTCCTAAAATTGTTCTTACGGCGTCCCTTAGTCAGCAATGGAAAAACTGACTGAAACAATAACAGAACAAGCATTTGTTTCACGCACATCTCAGTCAGAGAAGAGAGACCTGATGATGAGAGAGTATTTAAAGTAATAATGGCTCTAAACTCCCCACATTTGGAGACAAACACAAACTTCGAGATTCAAGGAACTGAGAAAGCCCTAAGTGGGATAAACCCAAAGAAATGCACACACGCATACAGAAAGAACACAACTTAAAATTTCTTAGAGCACAAAAAAATCTGAACGCACAAAAAAACTTGAAAAAAATCTTGCAAGCAGTCAAAAGCAGAAACAATGCATTATTTATAGGAGAACACCAATTAAAATGATGATTGACTCATTTTCCATGGAGATAATAGAGCCCAGAAAAGCCTGTGTAGATATATCCACACAGATTATCTCCCTACATTAACAATAGCAGAATACACATTTCTTACAGATGCACATGGAATCTTAGCCAATGTAGATAATATGCTGATCCTAAAACGTAAAACAAATTTCTCAACATATATACAGTATTGGAATAATACACAATGTTCCCTAACATTAATGAAATCAAACTAGAAGTTATAGAAGAAACATAACAGAAACATAAAAGAAAGGTAAATCTGTAAACACAGAACACATAAGCTAGCATACTTCCCAAAAGTCCCTGGATCAAAGAGAAAGAAGCTGATAAGACCAATTTTAGGAAGAGAAATTTCTTTTAGGGCTCACAGTTTCAGAGGTCTTAGTCCATGGAAGGCTGGCATCACTCCTCAGGGCTCAAGGAGATGGCAGACATGGCTCCAGAGAGCTCAAGACATCACATCAGGAAGCAGAGGCATCATGTCAGGAAGCAGAGCAGAGAGAGGGACTCCGTGGCAGATACAGAATCTATACCCCAAAAGCATGCCCCCAATGCTCACCTCCTCCAGCCACACCCTACCAGACTACAGTTGCCAGTTAATCAGTATAAGGGGATTAACTCGCTGATTGGGCTAAGCCTTTTCTAACCCAATCATTTCACCTCAGCCTTCTTGAATTGTCACAGGTGAGCTTTTGGGGGACACTCCACATTCAAACCATAATACTGTCTATCAAAATGTGTGAGACAAAGCTAAGGAAGTTCTGAAAAGGAAATTTATAGCACTAGATTCTAACATTAGAAAAGAGGAGAGGTTCAATAAGTAATCTAAATTTATAAAAGAAAAGCAAAATACAATTAAAAGTAAGTAGAAACAGTAATGAAGACAAGATAGAAAATCAATGAAATAGCAAAACAGCAATAGAGAAAATCAATGAAACAAATAACTGTTTATTTAAACAGTAAAGCTAATTAGTGTTTAATAAAAATGGTAAAAATGGAGAAATGATGCCAATAATCACCAGTATCAAGAATAAAATAGAGCATATTTCTACAGATTTTGAAGTCTTTAAAACTGATGTGTTGATATTGAAAACAAATTTAAAGTCAGAAATTGAACAACTTAGAAGAATTTAACTCCTTAAAAAACATAAATTGGGGCCTGGAGCAGTGGCTTGGCTGTTATGGTGCTTGCCTGGCATGTGTGAGTACTTGAGTTCAAACCCCAGCACCACATACACAACAAAGTGTCTGAGGAATGAAAGTCACATTAAAAATTAAATAAAAAATTGCTTCTCTCTTCCTGTCTTTCTCTATGTCCCCTCTTTCTTTAAAAAAAATAAATAAATTGGCAAAGCTCAACTAAGGAAAAGCAGATGACACAAATAATTTTAAGCATGGGAAGAACTAAATTTGTAACTTAAAAGCTTCCCCCCAAATCGAAGCTCATTGGAAATTTGTACCAAATATTTAAATAGGAACTAATTTACATAGTCTGTTCTGAAAAACAAGAGGGGGAAACACTTTCTAATTCATTTTCTATGGACAATGTTTCTGTAATATAATAATATACCAAAGTATTCTAATACTCTATCAAAAATTAGTAAATAAAAATTATAGGTGAATAACTTTTACTAATTTAGATATTAGAATCTATCAATTAAATACAAATTATAACGATCAAGTGGAATTTTTACCAGGCATGCAAGGGTGGATCAATATTCTCCTAGTACTGGTCATTTTACTTACTGAAGTAAGGTAAGAAGAAGAAATAAAAGGCATAGAGATTAGATAGAAGAAATAAAACTGTCCTTGTTTGCAAGTAACAAAATGTTCTACATATACCCTTTCTGGGATTAATAAGTGAATGTAGCAATCACAGGCAGAAAAAGCATGTATGCAAAAATTAATTTCTATATACTAATAATAAACATGAAAAACAAAATTAAAATAAAATATAACTTACAATTGCTTAAAAGAAAATGGAATGCCTAGTATAAGCATAAAAATGTATAAGATCTTTATGCTGAAAATTAAAAAATACTAATGAAAGAAATTAAAGGAGATCTAAATAAATGTACAGGCATACCATGTTCATGAATTGGAATGTCAGCACACCAAATATGCCAGTGATCCTAAAGTGACTTATAGACTTAATATTATATCCAAATTCCAACAACTCTTTTTGTAGACTCAGATAAATTTATTCTAATATTTATATGGAGGGCAGAAGTAATAAAATAGCTAACATTATTTTGAAAAAGGAAAAAAGAAAAATCGCTCTTTATATGTTTTTTTTTTAATCATAAGACTGCACTGATTAAGACTAGTCACTATTGGGAAAAGGATACAAATGCATCAAATGAGTGGCTTATAGAACCCAGAAATAATCCGAAATAAGACAAAATAAGACAAATATGTCTTAAAGATTTTTAATGAAAGTTAAAGAGGAAATCAATAGAGGAAGGATTGTCTTCAAAACATGGTGCCAGAACAATGAAAGTCTCTATTGAAAAATATGATCCTCCAGTAGAGTTTTGCATCTTATGCAAAAATTATATCTAAATAGAACATAAGGTTAATGTAAACCTATTATTATAATTCTTATAGAAAAATTTAAGAGAAAGTATGTGGAATCTAGGGCTAAGCAAAGTTGATAGATTGCTACGAAAATCATGATCCATAAAAAGTAACTGTGGCTGGAGCAGTAGTTCTGTGGTTATGCTGCTTGCCTGGCATGTGCAAGTACATGGGTTCGAAACCCAGCACCCACGAATACAACTAAGTGTAGGAGCAATGAAAGCCATGTGAAAAACTCAATAAAAAATCATTTTCTCTGTCTCTTTCTCTCACTGCCTTTCTCTCTTAAAAAAAAAGTAGCTGATTAATTGGGCCTCATCAAAACTAAAATCTTTTGCACTGAAGATCAATCTGTTATGAGACAAGAGACAGATTGGGAAAAAAAGTATTTGCAAGTACATGTCTTTCAGAAGACTAGAACCTAGAATACATAAAGAACTCTCAGAAGTCAACAGGAAAAAAACAAAATGAAAAATATTTTAACCCAATTAAAAATAGAAAACAAGAAGTACTGTAAAGAGAATACACAGATGGTAAATAAACATGTGAAAAGATGTTCAATGTCATTAACCTACAGGGAAATATAAATTAAAATCACAATATTACTACAGACTCATAGCAATGACTAAAATAAATAGTGAAAATATCACATGCAAGGGAGGATGTGGAGAAGCAGGATCACTCTCACCTTGCTGATGGAAATATGATACTATATATAGCCACCTGAAAGCAACCTGGTTCATACCTGTAGAACTGTCTAGGCAACTGGGTAAAAGGGCTTATTGTCTTTTAGAAGAATTTGTTACATGTGCATTTGAACTTACGATTATCTCAAGGGAAAATTTAAAATATCTCCTTTTACCACTAGTTTTCACTCTTCAACATAAGAACACTCGGCCTGGGGACAACTAGAGAAGATCCTGAATTCTGGTGTGTGTATTTAGTTAATTGATATGTAGCAACTTGCAACTGGTTTCCAGTCTGCTTCTTCACCAGCCTAGAAGTCTTCAGTTTCACACATCTGCCCAGTTAAACTGTTGTTGTGCACTGTGAAGGCAGATCCCTTCTCCTCCCCATTCTGGCCTCAAACCTGCCTTTCTCTTTGGTTTGTTTTCTCCTTAATGCCAGAGTCCTGGCTCTGCTTCCCAGGAAATCTTCTGATTCTCATCATATTTCAGGCTGGAAAAGACTTTACCCAGAGGAGACTTGGAATGATTGTTGCTATTTTTCTATTTTTCAGACTTGGGGGCATTGACCTACTTTATAGGGTGAAGCTATGTAGTTCTAAATTCACTATATCAATACTGGATATGCGGACTCCTGGAACATCTACTGTGGCACATTTACTTTAGTAAGCCCAATCTTGGAAACACCTGGCAATGTGACCCTGCACTTGAAGGGGCTTCCTGAAAATCTCACCTTGGCCCCTCTCCTCCACCATTCTGATCCTTCTCTCTGCTTGCCCTTATCTGGGGTCAGTATACATGGTTCTCCCTCCCTGTTTTGTTCATGCAATGCCTCCCCTTACTATGTCCTTAATTGTTTCCTGGTATCTGTCAGTTCTCACCACCCTTCTTTTTTTATTTTTCCAACAAAACAATATAGCATATTTATATTTCTGAAAATTAGATTTACCCCCCAGAGCGCCCCCCCTAATTATCCACCCTTGTCCCTCCCTCCTCCCCTCTCCTTCCCAGTACATCTCTGCAATTGCCTTAGGTTGCACATCCTTACACCTTTTCTGGTTTTAATACATGAAAGTTGACTGTCTTTCGCAATGGTCAGGGTTTAGCTCCAACCTCCATAGATGAGTGAAGACATTCAACCCTAGGTTCTCTGGGTTATGCTGACTTTACTCAGCATGATTTCTTCCATAGCCATCCATTTATCTTCAAAGGCTGCAATATCATTGTTTCTAATTGCTGAGTAAAATTCCATGGTATATATGTACCACAGTTTTTGGATCCATTCATCCAGAGAGAGGCATCTGGGTTGTTTCCATAATTTAGCAATTGTAAATTGAGCTGCTATGAACATGGATTTTGCTGTGTCACTGTAATGTGCTGATTCTAAATCCCCTAGAAAAATACCCAGTAGAGGAATAGCAGGATCATATGGTGGGTTCATTCCTAGTTTTTTGAGGATTCTCCACACTGCTTTCCAGAGGGGCTGTACCAGTCTGCAGCTCCACCAACAGTGTGCTAGTGTGCCTATCTCTCCACAACCCCTCCAGCATCTATTATTGTTTATTTTCTTCATTTTTTGCCATTCTGACCGGTGTGAGGTAAAGGGTACTTTAATTATGAGGCTTCCCCACTATTATTTCCTCTATGATTTGTAGCATTAATCTGTTCCTGTCTTATGACTTCATTGCTACTGTGGATAAGGTACCTTTAATTTGTATTAAAGTATTCATACAAAATCTGATCTTTTAGGCTCATATCTTTGGTAAACTGAGAATGCCTACAAAATAGTATATTGATACATTTCTGCTCTTCACTTGTAGTTGTATATTAAAGCACCATGACATTTACATTAGTGTGTTTTTTTTAAACTTAAAATTTATTAACTCCTTTCTGATATGTTAAATGAACAAACAGGGATACATTATTAATCACTGACATCCATACTTTGTTCACATTTCTGTAGTTTTTTGTCCTAATGCCTTATTTCTATTTTAGGATCCCATCCAAGGTATCACATTACATTTAAATATGTTTCTTTTTGTTGTTCTTCATTGCGACTGTTTCTCAGATGTTCTGTGTCTTTGATAACATTTTTTATCAGAATTTAAAAATTTTGTTTCTTGGTTGATATGAAGTAATTGGACATATTTAATTGGATACAATATGATATCCTGATATATTTATACATTGTGTGATAATCAGTTCAGGGCAATTAGCATATCTATGCATTAAGCATTTATCTTTCTTTATGGTGAAATAGTTCAAAATCCTCTCTTAGCTTTTCTTGAAATAGATACTGCATTATTGCTGGCTTAGCCCAATGTGCAATAGGGGTGAGTGGTGAGAAAGATGGTCAGGATATTTTATAGAATGTCCCTCAGTTTATTTTTGTCTGGTTTTTCTGATGATTAGACTGGAGCCATGGGCAATTGGGAAGAGTGAAGAGGTGAAGTACCACTGTCACCACAGAGTTCCAAGCACACATCTATCAACAGGAGTAATTACTGTTGAGGTTGACCTTGATCGACAGGTGGATGGGGTAGTTTGTTACGTTTCTTTGGCTTTGTGTTATTATTATCTTAAATGCTGAGGACTTTCTTATCAACTTCATAAGCTTAAAATAATCTGAAAGCATACTGTGTTGCTTTCAGATGATTGTTATGGAAGAGTTATTTAAGTTCCTACATTCCTGTTCTTGGTACAATTTTTTTATTCTTGCCATCCTTTTTCATTCTTCCTATCTTGGGGCTAATTAAATAATTTGAGTTTCCTCTAACACCTCTATGCTGGTACTCCTAAATTACTTGTAAGTGTACAGCTCTATTGGAGGTTTTAAGTTTGCATTTTAGAGCATCATTTATTTCTCATTAGCAACTCAAATGTGTCATATAAAGAACTGCACTTTTTGTTCCTACACATATTTAAGTGCTTATGTCTTTTCATTTTATGTCTGTTACTTAAGTGTACGGTCTATTATCTACCCACCAGTCTCTTTTGCTATTTAGATCCATTCTAAGCTCTTCCTAAGATAATTATAAATACTCATATTAACCTAACTTTCAATAATTTTCAAGAAAAAGGTATTTCTTGACTGATTAAAAATGTAGCAAAAGTAGTTCCACCTTGTAATTATGCTTAGCCAATTTACATTAAAATTTAGGAAGGATAATCTGAATGAATTCATTGTTACATAATGCTTTATAAAGGATCAAGTTATTTTGTTTTTAACCTGAAATACGCTGCATTCTAAAAAATCTCCTATTTCTTTTTTACTGCCTTTGAAATTCCTGCCACTTCTGCTCATTTTAATGCCACTTAAATGTCATGGCAAATGCTTGAGAAACCAAAGTGTTCTTTTTACAATTATTATCCAAAATGAAGTACCTTTTTGAAATATAAATTTAAGAGTTCATTTCTCTCACTGTTAAAAAAAAAAACCTGAGGGTTTTTTCTCTTGTGAAGTAAGCTTCAATAATCAAAGATATGAAGTCACTAGAATTTTAGCTTGAATGTGGAATGTAAATATTTCCTCTTAATACTTTGCACAGATTGATTTCACTTGACATCTGAGTGTATAAGGCTGCACACCTTTACATCTTAAGGGCATAAGCACCCAGTTTTAGAAGGAGCACACCTGAATGTGTTCACATTCTTTCAGGTGCTGGACACAGCGACAGAACAGCCCCCAAAACTTTGCGTAGCACCTGCTTCTCTTTTCCCAGGCTCATCCTCCACTTAATGCCTGTTCACTCCTTGGACATGGACTTAAAAGGAGGTTGCCCACATTCTCTAACCAGGTCAGTCCCTGCTATCAAAAATTCTCATGTCAGGGGCTGGAGTGGTGACTCGGCAGTTATGGTGCTTGCTTGGCATGCGTGAGTACACTGGTTTGAACTCAGCACGCATGTACCCAACTAAGTGTCAGAGCAACGAAGCCCATGTGAAAAACTCAATAAAAATTGATTCTCTCTGTCTGTCACTGTCCTTCTCTCTCTCAAAAAAAAAAAAAAAAAATTCTCATACCAAATCTGCATCTTTCCCCTGTGGGACTTTTACTGTTGTTAAGAAACAGTCAGGGAATGTCTGTCTGTCTGGTACAAGAGGGCAGCACTCATCTGTTTGTGAACTTGATTTAATAAACATTAAGGTGAACAGGTATATCCCTCCCACCAAGTCTTTGTTGATCACGTGGTGATGCCAGGTGATCACCAGGTATGGAGGATGTCACAGGAGTGAGGTAGAGAGGACAATTTAAATACTGGACACCAGAATCATTCCACAGGGTTTCCAGTACAGTGGAAGCAGGGTATGGGGCAGTTAGCAGTGTACCAAGTTGGATAGGAAGACCTGGCAGAAGGACAGAGGTCTTACTTCACCATTTTGAGAGAGGGGTCAGTGTTTGGCAGATTGGGAAGAGAGTTTCCACTGAGCTTAGGCAAGGAAGAATGAAATTGGCTACCGCAACCGAGTTTCACACCACCGAGTTTCACTCCCCATCAAAAGCCCTCAATCCCCATCCTCCACACATTAGAAAAAGAATGATGCTTTAGTGAGCTGAAGGGCTCCATGGCAGACTCAAGGACACTATAGGGTCTTCTGCATGAACCAGAAGAGAAAGGAGGAGGGTGAACTCTGGGGGGCAACAGGCCTGATGGAGAGGGATGCTGGCCAGGACTCCCAAGGGTCTGCCTCTGCACCTGGTCATGCAGCAAAGAACCACCGTGGCTTCAGGACGTGGCCGGCACCTGAACCATACCCTCTACAGAGCAGCAGGGTGAGGGTTCCGGGAGAGGCAAGCAGAATTCCCTGCTTTCATTCACCGAGACCCACTGCAGCTCTTTGTGATGATCTCATGTTTGACATGCTGATCATGAGAAAGTCACATTCACATTTTAGACATGGAGAAACTGATGGTCAAAACGTGAAGCAGCTTCCGTGAGTATGGATTTGTAGGCTATGGCAGAACTGAAGTTCAAGCTCTCTCTCTTCTCCTTTTTTCTTTATCTTTTTAAGAGAAAGGGAGGGACAGTGAGAGAGAGAGAGAGAAAGAATCAATTTTATTGAGCTTTTCATATGGCTTTCGTTGCTCCAACCTTTTGCTCTTTACATGGTACAGGGATATGACCTGTGTCCTCACGAACGCCAGGAAAGCGCCGTAATCACAGAGCCACCACTCTAGTCTCTCTTTTTACTTATTGTAGGGAAAATTTTTTTAGTAAAAATCTGTCTTTAATTTTTATAGAGAAAGATAAACAGTATATTTTGGATCTGGAGTACCCCCCAAAGGCCTACATACTAAAGGCTTGGTTGCCAGTCTTTGGTGCTATTGGGAGGTGACGGAACTTTCAGAGGTGGGGCCCAGTGGAAGGAGGTTAGGTCACTGGGGCTGTGTCCTTTTAGGGGATGTGGGGACCCTGGCCTCTTCCTCTATGTTCCTTTGTTTCCCAGACACCATGAGAACAGGCCTCCTCTGCCATGAGCTCCCACCACTGTGTGTTATGTCACATAGGCCCAAAGCAACGAGGCCAATCAATCATGGACTGAAGCCTCGGAAACCATGAGCCAAAACAAATTTTTCCTCCTCATAGGTTGATTATGTCAGCGATTTGTTACAGCAATGGGAAGCTGACTAACACAAAAAACTTTATTAGAAACTTACAGTTAGGGGCTGGAGTGTTGGCTCGGCGGTTACAGAACTTGCCTGGCATGCCCAAGTACATGGGTTCAAACCCCAGCACCAGGTACACAACTGTCAGAGCAACTAAAGTCATGTGAAAAACTAAATAAAAATTGATTCTCTCTCTCTCTCTTTCACTGTTCATCTCTCTTTAAAAAAAAAAAAAGAAATGGTTAATTTTTAGAAGACTGCATAAAATTATTATTGCACTTAAGTAGTATGAATAAGTGCAGGTAGATTTATATTTCATATTTCTCATTTTTATTTATGGAATTATAGTATATAGGTGCTTTCATTATAGAGTTAATATGATAAACTTACTTAGAATTCCACTAGAAATGGAATTTATTATTCTAAAGGAGCAGAAGACAACATGAGAATATACAAATCACCAGGCATAAGCAATAAGAGATGACTATGTCTTTTACTGAAAAAACCAAAACCCCCTAAACTTTACATGAATAGTGATACTCAATGGTATAAGAAAGTCAAATCTACTTAAGCTGATTTATAAATTCAGTAAATATAATAAAATCTTAGTGTACATTTTCACACATATGTGTGACAGCAATTTTAAATCTTTTTTTAAAGAGAGAGGAAGAGAGTGAGAGAGAAAAGAAGAGAGAATTAATTTTATTGCTTCATCTATTTTTTTGTTTCCCTGACACTTAGCTGTGTATGTGGTGCTGGGGTTTGAACCTGGGTCTTCGCACATGCCAAGCAAGTGTTCCAATCCTTGAGCCACTGTTCCAGCCCGTGCAATGTTAATTCTAGTATATACAAGCCACAAAAAATGAGAATGGTGAAAATGTTCCAAAAGTATAAAAACAGTTGGCAGTGACACATATCAAGGATATTTAGCCAGACACAGTGGTTTATGACTGTAATACCAGTGACTCAGAAGTCTGAGGCAGGAAGATCTCAAGTTCAAAACTAGTCTTAGCAACTTTGTGAGGCCCTTAGCAACTTAGTAAGATCCTGTCTCAAAATAAAAATTAAAAAGGGCTGGGGATGTTGCTCAGTGGTAAAGCATCCCTAGGATCAGTGCTTTAATTGCAAGAAAAAAAAAAGGTGTGTTTGTTAGAAAAACATGAGTTAAAGCAGTGAGGCATTGGCACAAAGTTAGACAAAGTATCACAATTAAGAACCAGAGAAGATTCAAACGAGTGAGACTTGGATTTATGAATGAATGAAGTTCTCCAAGGAAAAGTACTGGAAGTTGTTTATCCATATGGGAAAACAAAGTGATTGATAGGTTTGACAAAATAGGGGCAAACGTGCATTCATTTAAGGACCTCTTGTCATGGGGGTTGTGGCTGTCCCCAGCACCCACAGTGCTACATGGTGGAAGGGAACCTCCCTCAGCTCCAGACTGGGCCCCAACTTGTCCATGAGGCTGTGTAGAGGTTGGTTGAGGAGGCCTTGCCTGAGTGTATCACCCCTTGTCATCCACCTGCCTGGTGAGTTGTCAGGAAAGGACTGTTGGTGACTCAACACAGAATAGACAGATGCAAAAGGTGGAATTTGCTGAATTAATTAAGTTTTCTTTTTCTTAAGGATAAGCCACAGGGAGAACTGATCTGCTTTTCAGTGGGCTTGACCAAGAAGGCAAGAAGTCTGTCTGTTACTGATGGGCAGCTTTTAGCCCTGAGAAAAGTTGGCCTTAGGATAAAGCAAATGTATTTTGTGTGAACGACCCGGAGGCAAAAGCTAAAATTGATATGGCAGGATAAGATAAAATGTCGCAGCATGTGTAACTACAAACAGCTCCTTAAGTCAGTGAAAAGATAGCAAAGGACCCAGAAAAATGAAGACTGGAGATATAAATAGGAATATGTACCCAAATATAAATATCCCATTAAATAAAAAAATTATTCACTTTTGGGACAATCTTGGAAATGCTAATGACAATGACAGAGGGACACTTTTTTCTTTTTTTTTGTCACTGCATAGGGTAGGTAAAGACACTTTCACACTTTCAGTGCTGTAGAGGAAAAGTGGAGAAAGCTGGTGTGCTCGCCCCACCTAGCACAGTAGAGGATGATGTCTCATGCCTTTGCCTTCCACCTCCCCATGCAGTATGAATTCTGACTCAGGATCACACCCACCAGGCACAGCCTGTGACTCAGAGTTCAGTGATGTGAAGGAGCAAGCAGCAGGGATTTCTCCTGCGTGCATGCCCACAGTCCCTTCCTAAAGGCAGAGGATGTGATGGATAGAAAAGACTTCACCACTCTCCCCTCTGAGCACTTACATGGCGGGCGGGTATCAATCCACTGTTGATGTATTTACACACGTCCTCATGTGGAGCAAGTGATCTGGCTTTTATTTTGGTTATCTCTGTCTTTAGAACTCTGCAAAGAACCAGTCATGTAATCAGATCCTGGTAATGATTTTTAATGAAGGAACGAAGAAGTGTGTGAATGGTGATATAAACTCAAGAGGTCATTTTATTTTATACTGAATTTTATTAATTTTAGCCTTTATTCTATCATTGCACGTAAAAATAGTTCCATTTCTGAAAGGCTTTGGTTTCTTCTACAGCTTTTTTGAGATTCCATCTGTCTTGAGGTTTATTTGTGTGGTACGATAAATCATCCCAAAACAGAAACCAAAGGTAGGATTCTTCTCCTCTGGAGCACCCTAAGCTTGGCTACAGTGAAGCCCCTTTATGATGGGTCATAAGTTTGAAGAACTCCAGAGGACGCCTGAAACCATAGATAGATAGTACCAAAACCTATGTTTTCTATGGTTTGTCTAAACATACATATCTATGGTGAGATTTAATTTATGAATTGGGCTGAGTAAGAGGTTAATAATAATAACTAATGATAGAATGATTTCAACAATGTAAAATAATATCATTATTTAAAACTTTTGAATTGTTTATTTTTGGAGTCTTCCATTTATTATTTTCAGACCCTGGTTGACTGTGGGTAATTGAAACCTCAGAAAGCAAAAATTCAGATAAAAGGGAACTACTGTATGCAGGTTGGATTCTGTGCAGACGAAGCTCAGGCAGCCAACAGACTCAGAAGACACTGAAGGTGGCATTACTTTTGCAATTTTAAAATTATGTAGGTTATTTCTTTTTTGTGTCCTTTGATATATATTGAAGTCAGTTCAGGTGGCCCTATGTATCTATGGGTACTACATGACAGATTCAACTAACCACAGATTGAAAGGATTTGAAAAAATCTTGCATTTGTACTGCACATGTGCCTATTTTTCTTGTCTTTATTTCCTCAACAATATAGTAAAACAACTATTTAACATCTATATTATATTAGATATTATAAGTAATCTAGAGATGATTTAAAGTATACAGGAGGGAGGTTATAAGCATCTGAGAAAAGATTTAAAGACGATGAAGGCTCTGTAAATACAACACCATTTTGTATAAGGGATTTGAGCATCCCTGGATTTGGATATCTATGGGGAGTCCTGGAATCAATCCCTGCTGAATACCTACTGACAACTGTATGTTTACACAGAAACCTCTCCATGCGTATTTTAAACAAAAGGAATTCTATTGAGTTGCCTCCATTGTAATTGGAGTGAACAGGGTCACAGAGACAAACATAAATTTGTTTCCAGTCTGAAAATGCTAATATCTTCATTTGGAAGAGACCTTTTCCCTTGGAGCCCCTGGAGAGAAAGCCTCTTACATACAGAAAACTCCCAGGTCATATCTGAGGAAGCCCTGTACAATCTTGCAATCCTTGAGCAATGACAGGGAGTGCAAATTTATTACATTTTCCATTGTCTGGATTCCATATTCTAATTGAATGTCTGCTCTAAGAAATATGCTGCGAATGTTAACAAGAAGGACTTGACAGCCCTGGAAAGAGTTGACCCAGAGCTGCCTCCTATTTCCTGCAGGCATCCGCTTCCCTCGTTCCACTTTGATGTGGGTTTTGGCAATTAAGAGTTTAGGCTACAATGATTTGGAAATGGTAAGACCAAAAGCAACTGGAAGAATTTGCTTTCTGGCTTGATTTAAAATGAATGAAATTCCCACTTATAAAATTTTTCTGTAGGTGTCATTATTTATTCTTAAAATACTTCAAAAACTTCTTTTTAATTTACACCTAATTTCTAATTTAAAACCTAGAGCTGCATTGAGTATTCATGTCTGTACTGATAAGATTTTATATAGATCGAATTCCCAACAAGGGGTGACCTAAGCAGTGAAATGGTGCCTAATGATAGAGACACAAGTGACAACATAATGGCTGATGATCAGGTGGAGAATATTTTTAAGCCTTATGACAACTCTTACTGTGTAGCCATCAGGATGCAGGATACTCCTAACCTATGAGGTAGGAGTTTCACATAAGACTGTCAGATCATTAGAAAAATTAAATAACTTAATCCATCTTCAAAAACTCATAAGAACCCCCTGAATATTCAAATCCAAGTCACATAAATTACATGTTTTTAATCTTCTGAGTTCATGGGCACATAGTTACAGACATAGGTATTCTATTCTGTCCCTGATTTGATATCAGCCTTACTATTTCCAAGATGTTACTTGTAGAAGTGCATTTGTTTGAAATACTTTATTGATTTGATTCACATTTATTGACCACCTAGAGCTAGGCTTAGTGTGATTGTCAAATCTCTCCCATGCTCTCTATTTTAAAACATACTCAATTCTTCATTCAATTGCTGTTAATTCTTCACTCACAAATGCCAGCTCAGCACTGTTCTTTTTTCCTGAGCACAGCTTAGTCTTAACCTGGTATACTATGAATTTGTAAGTCTTTCTACATCCTTTTTTCCTGCACTTGTAATTTTTCTAAACTGTCACTTTGTACACACTCTGCACAATAAACACTATTGAATGCCTTCTCATTTCTTAAGTTATAAAAAACACAAAACTTTTTCCCCAACTTTAAGGGCTTTGAGCAATTTATTACAGAGTTAGGCCATGCGTAATCCTAGGAAGTCTGAATACTGAGGACTTGATTCCATAATTAGATCTCTCTGCTTTTCACTTTTCCATCCAAGTCCTTCAAGGCACGACGGTTCTGAGGAGCCAAACACTGGAAGAAAGAACTTCTGGTCACTTGTATTCCTGAGAATCAAGTGAACATTTACAAACTAATCAAATATACCTCCAGCATGATGAGGCAGCATCCTCCTGAGAATGGAAATGAATGTGGTAAAGACAGGAAAGATGGTGCCCCCTTCATTTGATATAATAAAATCTGGATCTTAGGGTTGGGGCTGTGGCATTGAGTGCTTAGACATTTGGCTGTGGCCTCTGTGTGGTCATAAAGTCACTCCTGGTGATGCAGGAGATCCTTCTCTCCTTGCTGATTGGGGATGCTATTGATCTCTTTTACTGCCATACTCAGGGAAGTGCATGCCACGTGCCAGTGGAGACAGCAGTGGGTAATGAGTGACCACTCTCAGGGAGGGTTTGGAAGGAGAATCCTGCAGAGGAGCCAAGACCAGACACCATCACTCTCAGCAGCACAGTGTTGACCTGGCAACATCTGTAAACCCAGATCTGACCTGCTTTAGGGAGAAGGAACCAGCTTTTCTTTCTCCCTTCTTTGTATGAAATTCCTTGGGACCCTTCTCCCCTTACTCAAAATATAGATCCCTAAAACATACAAGGACCCCCCAAAACAAAGCATTTCCCTCCTTGGGTAAGAGTTTTATTTTCTCCTTCAGACCTATTCCCAAGCTCTATTTCATGACCCACAATTCAGAGGAAGTTTCCATTCTATTCACAGGATTGCTCTTATTTCAGCTTTCAAAAAGCAATAGTAGCTGGTGGTGTAGCTCAGTGGTAGAGTGGCTGTGTACTATGTATGAGGCTCTGGATTCAATCCAGTACCACAAAAATAAATGAAAATTAAAAATATAAGAAAACAAAATGCAATAGTTTATCAGTATTCTCCATTTAGTGAAATTTTACAGAGATCTTTCCCCTCCACCCTGTCTTCCTGTCCCTGCCTGCAATCTCCTGTGTGCAGGATAATATATACCTATATTCAGACTCATCCTCTGCTATGCACTGAATGTGTGTTCTCTCATGAATCGGTTAAAGTAAGAACCTCTGATGTGATGGTATCTACCAGTGGGGCCTTTGAAAAGTACTTAGAATTAGGTGATACCAAAAGGTGGAGCCCTCGTAATGGAATTAGTGGCATCTTTTTCTTACATTCTTTCTCTCCTCCCCCCCTCACTGCCATGTGAGGGCTCAGGGAGAAATTTCCATGTTCAAACCAGGAAGAGGGTTCTCTCTAAAATCTGACCATGTTGGCACCTGATATCAGACTTTTAGACCTAAGAACTGTGAGAAATAAATGATTGTTATTTAAATTCCCCGGTCAGTGGTTGGTTGTTACAGCAGCTAGCATAGAATGAGACATCTGTTGAAATACATCTTTGGATCCAGACATGGTGGTGCATGCCTGTAGTGAGGCTTTAAGCAACTTAGTGACACCCTGTCTCAAAATGAAAAGGGCTGGGGATGTGACTCAGTGGCAGAGCACTGGTGAGAAAAAAAATGTCTTGGGAGAAATACTGCTCAGGGACTTCCTAGTGTAAGATCGTTCAGAAAGACAATCATCTCTGAAAGCAAGAAAATTGCAGAGCAACCACTCTTTTTAAAGAAAATGTGCATTATTCTCAGGATCATGGATCATGTTATGACAAGACCTCAGTATTTCATTCTGGTCTGAATCTCACTTTATATAACTAATATAATATCATTCCTTCTAAAGAATTGAGTATAGGTCCCAATAGCTACACCTGAAATGGCATATTGAACTTTAAGAAAAGGTTCTTCCAGATTTTGAACACCAGGTTCATCAGAGACCAAGTGAAAATACATTATAGACATTTATTTCCTCTACTCATATACACAGAGAAGGAGGTTGACCACGCTCACTACCAAGACATGAGACACTCCTGCCAGCCAGGACCTTCTGGGGGCCCAACCATGCTGCTGCCCACTTATGGCCATATTCATGAACTGGGGCCCTACAGAAAAGAGGTCCTGAGCCTGTTTTGGGCTTTTACAGAAAAATGAGTGGTTTGCACCCCATGAAACGCCCATGCCAGAGTGCTTGGCTGACAGTGTGGACCCCATGAGGCTGGAAGTCTGACCCAGGGAGTATGTGAGGGGAGGCCTCCCTTACATATACAGTCCCAGGGGTCCTCAAAGTACAGGAGCAACTGAGAGTGAAAGTGAAGGTGGGTGTGGGCCCTGGAGAGGAGCTTCCACTGGAAGCCATGCTGTACGCCTGGGCATGTGAGGGGCTGGTCTGCCGTCATGTCTCCTGTATGCCAATGGCTCTCTGCCCTGCCTCAAAGAAGTCAATATTTACCCCCACAGGTCTGAGATGCTGATTTGCCACATGCTAAATTTTCATATGTATCTGGTTCTACATCTAGACTTCTATTAGTCTGTGGGATTATTCATAATGTGAATGTCATTCTTTTAGAATTACTCTCTTCATCGTATCTTTTCCTGCATGGTAAGCCTCTTTATGGCTCATTTTCATTTTTTAGAATTCTACCTCCTTTCACTTTGTTTTTCTACATGAAATTTAAATTGAGCTTTTCAGTCTTGTTGTTGCGGTTGTTATTGCTACCAAGAGTGGGTTAATATGACACGCTAAAGAGAATTGACATTTTTTGCGACACGTGAGCCTCCTCTATAAGAATGCCATATATTTTTGCTTTAGGAAAAAAAGACTACTTTTGTATGATAAGTATCAAAAGCTTTGCTCATTTTAAAAAATTATTTCTTAAGTATTATTTTTATGACTATTTCTAACAGGGCCTTTTTTCCTGGGAATAATTCACTTATATTATTATAATGAGAGTCAGAAAACTTGTATGCTGGTTTCCTACATAATTAGCATGTGAGAAAGCTGTCTTGAAACCATTGTACATTTATTTATGCCATTCTGAATAGTATTTGAATAATTATCCTGCTTTATTGTCTTTGTGACAAACATTTGTACCATACACAATGTATTGTAAATCTTCATGAAAGCCTAAGAGATAGACACTGTAATTTTCCTCATTTTAGAGGTGACAACGGTGAGCCACAGCATCTTGGCCATTATCACACTCTGGGGAGCTTCACATTGAGACTTGGATCCTGGTTGTATGGCTCAGTCTGTGCTGACAGTCATTATACCAACAGGTCATTTATTGTCAATGAAAATTATTTTCAAAATAATTTTTCTTTCTGATGTTCAAGAAGAATAAATATGAAACTTTACAAGCTAGTATTGAAATATCCATAAGATGTTAAAAATAGGGAAATTTCTAGATTTCAAATACCTTGACTTCCATTAAACACCCACTGGCCCTAGCGTATTGTGGATCCTGGGAGTGTTGCAGGATAGCATGTATCAGTGTTGAGTTGCTATGTGGGTCTTCCCACCAATGGTGCCAAAACCTATAATCTCTCATGAATATCAATAAATTGACCTATTTTAAGTAATCTTGTGATTGAAACAGGAAGTCTGTAATAAAAAATCATGCAGTTTCTCAACAATTTTCTAAATATGTTTATTTTGGGTCACAGTGTTTTGCACAGGGAGATTGACCCCATTAACATCTGATGGCGTGGGACTGTTTGATTACACTTCTTACTTTTTCCTTTAGTTAATTTATTGTATTTATTTATGGATCACAGGGTAGGGAGTGGAGGCAAATTAAGACAAGTCTATTTTTGTTTAGTCTAGCTTGGATCTGGGGCCATAATGGCTTACCCTCACCCTCTCTTCATTTGCTTTCTTGTATGCTGACCTTCTCCCATGAGCGCATATGTTTGGAAGTTACACAGTTTTGCAAAAAAAATAATTCAGGTAATTTTTAAGATAAGCATTTTCAACATGCTTATGAAAAATTGTACAGGTAAGAAAATCGAAGCTCAAAAAGACTAGTTGGCTTGTGTTTACCACATAGCTCATGGGTAGCTGAAGTTGACTCCTAGCAACATGTTCTTCATCATTGTATAACAGAGGCTTCCAAGTTCATCATGGTAAGACCTCACATTTTATGGAGTTTTAGTTTATAAAGAACATTCACAGTCTAAATCTTCTGCAAAACCCCTAAAGCAGAGACATAATTAAAAAATGCAAAGGGGATAGTCATAGAGTTAAGAAATGAGTCTTTGATCATCGCAGTGACAGAGTCACCATTTGAATCCAAGGATGTTTGTCTACAAATACATGAACCTCTCTCTCCGGAGTTGACTTAATGTGTCTACCATCAGAAAAAAAAAATTCAAAATCTACTGAAGACACTCTGTAGCTTCTATAGCTTTGTGATCATTTCTTATACAACATCTAATCTGCAATCAACCCCATCTATTGTACCTTCCATTCCAAACCTTATAGTGTTCACCTTGAGAAGTTTTATTTGTGTCTTTTTAATATGTACTATATCCATATTTACCATGATCAATCTTTGGTATAGGTTTTTAATTATGTGGAGTATAGTTACAATAACTGTGTTAATGTTTTTGTGTACTATTTTATCATGTGTTGGTTACTCCTGCATTGCTTTTATCGTTAAGGGATATTTTCCTTTCTTACATAAGTGATATTTTTTATTAGATGTGGAACTGTCAGTTTTATATGTGTGGTACTGGTTACTAGGTGCATTTTCTTGCTGTAATGATTTTTGAGCTTGTAATAAATGTAATAATTGAAAATGATTTGATTAATTTAGGTCTTACTTAAAATCTGTCATTTGGGACAAGACCTAGCGCCAGAACTAAATTTGAACCACTAATGATGCTTTTACTTGCTGTAACCAATATCCTGTGGATATTTTACTCTGTTGTGTGGATAAACAAAATTCTCGTGTGAGTTTGAGACTTGTTCCTTTTCTATCCTGGGTACTTTCCTCAGACACACGGGTAGATCAGTTCACTTGAAGATGAACGGACCCTCGGCTTTCTCTTCCCTTCTTGGGACTCTGCTTTGGTGCTTATGGTCATGTGGAGCTCCTGAGTCTATCTCATCTGATCCAGCCCTGTTTGGATTACTTGAACTTGTCCTTGACTTTTGCAGTTCATGAGCTCATCAGGTTTTGTGTGGCCTGAAGTTTTGCAATTCAGGGCAACCTTTAAAAAAAATAAAATAAAAAGACATGAGCACACAGTTACAAATACAAAACTGAAAATTCAAAATTAGTTGAAAACTAGGTTGTTTATTTAGAATTGGGGAATAAGTTGTAACAAATTCTGAAAACCTGACAAATGTCATTAACACCTCTTTGAGCTCATTTTCTTTCTTTCTTTTGGGGTGGGGTTGGGGGTGGTGCTAGGGATTGAACCCAGGGCTGCTTAATCTTTGAGCCACATCCCCAGCCCTTTTTAATTTATTTATTTTGATACAGGACCCTACTAAGTTAGTCAGGATCTTGCTAGGTTGCTGAGGCTGGCTTTGAACTCATAATCCCCCTGCCAGAGTCTCCCGAGTTGCTAGGATTATTTATAGGCATGTGCCCAACCATAAGCTCATTTTCTTTTAGTAACAATAGATGCTTCTAATCATATTTTAATTTTGATATGGCTGATAATTTAAAAAATATAAAAATTAATCCAAGATTATACCTTAATGATTAAATCACACTGTAATCTGCTGTTTTATTGTTTTGAGCCACATAATTGCATTATCAAATTACTCTTGCACTGGATACCCTGACTTATCATTAGTCCATGTGGGGTTTATTGCAGGAGTTCTGCTCCCCTGGCTCTCTCTGGATCGATGTTCCGGGGGCAGAGTAGCCTGTGGTCCCACCTTGAACTTGCACTTCATTCAAATGAGTTGTGTCATAGTTCTGAGCATATTTTGATATTCTAGGCTGTATAAAATGCCACTTCACACAGGCCATATCTAGTGATGACAATGCTTCAGGGTTGGGGGCTATAATAGAGAAATATAGGCATTCTATTAAAAAGAAAATAAGAAATATTTATTTATCATCATATCTCCTACATAACTGAGTCTATTCCTCAGATGGGGAGAATTCCTACTTAAATACTTAAATGAGCACAAGGCCTCTCATGTCTGATGCCCAGGAACTAATGTTTGTGTCTAGACCACTCTCTTTAATGTCTATTTGTTTGCTTCTATTATTATTTATTTATTTACATTTCAGAACGTCTTTCTCTTCCACTTGGCACAGACTTTGAGACAACTAGAAGTGATCCAATTGTATGTGTAAATGATTGAGAACCACACAAATCTATCACGCTAAATTCAACTTACAAATCTCTTCTGCTCTCTCTCCCAAACCCCCCGATGCCCATCGTCTTGTCAGTGCTATTTACATTATGGGAATGTGCAGAAGGGGCTTCAGGGTCAAAAGAGACCATGTCCTTAACCAAATGCATTTAAATTGATTGCTTATGAAAATTTTGCAAAATCAGCAAATATTTAAATCAGTGAGCCTACTGCTAGGCCCTGCTTAGAGTCTTAGAGGGGTTTGCACAGAGATAGTTCTCTGAGTTTCAAACTTTAAGAGATACTCAGTAAATCTGCCCCTGTATTGTCCTGTTCTCTCCCAAGGAACCGATATTGCACCTTTAGAGAAAACTCTTAGTGTGCTATTTTGAGGCCAGGCATGCTATGCTGGCCCTAGGCACCCCAACCTTGACCAGCTTTGAAGGTATATGCCCCCTACCCTATTACCTGAATCCCCACCCACTCCCCCAGGGGACAAAGCTGGCCCAATCATCATGTTCCACCTTGCTGGGAGTGACAGACTTGAATCCTTGACTTTAAATGCACCTCAAACAAGTCAAGATAGTTATAGAAAGTGGTCATTCTTCAAAAATCAGGATAATCTTCAGGAAGCTTTGTACCTGTCCAAGGATTTACAATTTATCAAATTTATTTTCCAGCCCTTACCACAATTCAGTTACATAAGTACAGTTCTTCGCATTTCCAAATGTGCAAGTGGAGGCTCAGAGAAGTTAATAAACAACCCTGATCATTTAGCATGACCTGGAATTCACAGAGTCGTCTTCAGTTAGATGCTCTGACCTAGCTACAAATTCCTGAAAATACACCACAAATCCCCTTAGTAAGTAAATTCTGCATGGTAAGGTGTCTAAACCTCTGTGCAGGAGAGACACATGTCATACTAGTAGCAATGTAGATGTATGTGTTTGAACACAGGTCACACCAGATTAAAACAGGAGGCGTCGGATGCAATGTCACGATGAAAAATGTAGCATGCGTAGAATATTAATCAAAATTATTTTCAATTCTCACTTCCACCTCTTTGTGAATTAAAAGTAAGTCTTTGTTATATAATAATTACTGAATCTAGTTTGTAATTTCATAGAAAGTTTCCATGACCTGTTTCCCAGAAATTAATGGCCAGCCTGGGCAACTTTATGAGACTCTGCCTCAAAACAAAAAATTAAAGGGGCTAAGAATGTCATTCAGTTGTAGAGCATCTTTGGGTTTAAGCCAGAGGACCACAAAAAGTACTCTTGCTTTTATTTTATTCCTTGGAGTTGTTTTAGCTTTGGCCTTTAGGAAAATAGTTTGAGTTGATCAATGCCTTTTGATATGTTCTTGTGTGTTTGAGCACTTCCTTACTTTCTGGTACTATATGGTGCTTCAAACTCATTTTGTATTTTCTCTGCATGAGCCCTGGATTAAGGTAGTAATCAGAAAGGTCCATCTGTCATCCAGCTTCCTCTAAGTTTAGTGTCTTTCATTACCATTGAATATTGATTAAAACTAAAAAATTAATATTCCACAATATCAGTAATAGAATGGCAGACTTTCATCCAGTTTCTCCAGCTTTTCCACTGATGCTCTTTCCCTGTTCCATGTTATAAACCAGGACCCCAAACTGATCAGTTTCAAGATGTATTAGTGTCCTTTGGTCTGCAGTACATTCTCATCTGTCCTTATCTTTCAGGACCTTCACACTGCTGAAGACTGCCAGTGAGGTAAGTTGGGGAGGGTTCCTGTTTTCCATGTGTGTGGTGCTTTCTCATGACTTGAACCAGGCTGTGGATTTGGGAAGACCACAGAGAGAAAGTGCCTTCTCCTCACCACGTGTCAAATCCATGATGTCATCTGGAGTCACTACCATGAGGTTAACCAGGGTCCAGTGGCTAAGGCCTGTCTGCAGGTTGCTGCACCTCATGTGACTGTGTTCCCTTTCTGTTTTCAGTTCATTGGAGCCACTATGTCCAGCCTCCATGCCAGTGGTGAGGAACTATCTACCTCCTAGGTGGATAGAGGGGTTTCAAATAATTCATTAAAACTTTTTTTTAAGATAGAAGGACAGTGAGAAAGAGAGAAAGAGAGAGAGAGAGAAAGAGAGAGAGAATCAATTTTTATTGAGTTTTTCACTTGCCTTTCGTTACTCTGACACTAGTTGTGTACGTGGATGCTGGGGTTTGAACCCATGCACTTGTGCATGCCGAGCAAGTGCCATTACCCCCGAGCCACTGCTCCAGTTCCTTATTAAAACTTTTAACATGTAAATTCTACATTAAAACTCCAACAGTATCTAAATCCCTTTTAGTGTGTGTGTGTGGTAAGGGTACTTTAGATTGTGCAACTATCTTTTTTCACCTTAAAGTCCTACCCACCCATTTTAGCATCATCAATATCTCTTGCTTATAGCAATTATTATTTTTGTTATTATTATTATTATTATTTGTACTAGGGATTTAACCCAGGGGTGCTTCATCACTGAGCCAAATACTCACCCTATTAGGTTTTTTTTTTTTTTTTTTGAGATAGGGTCTCACTCAGTTTCTTAGGGTTTCACTAAGTCGCTGAGGCTGGCTTTGAACTTGTGATCCTCCCACCTCAGCCTCCTGAGTTTCTGGGATTACAGGTGTACTCCACTGTACCTGAATTACTATGATGTTTTAATGACACTGTCCTATTTCCCTCATTCCTTCTACTTTTATTAATTGGAAATGTTCTGTAAGGAAGATGTATAGAGTATATTCCTCTCCTCTTGTTCTCCTTTTATTTTTTCTTTCCATTCATTTCTTTTATCTCTTTTTTTATATCAGTGTGAACGTATGGGTATTTATTTTATTCCCTGCTTTTCAGTTGTGCATTATCACAATTTATTTTATTGTTTAAGTAAAATCTTTCAGGTTGATGAGTGCCTTTGATATGCTTGTGTGTGTTTGAGCACTTCTTTACCTTCTGGTACTACACGATGCTTCATGCTCACCTTTTCTCTGCATCAGCCCTGGAATCAGCCATTGCTCCAAGGGTGGGATTAGAGGGTGGGGCACTGGGTGTGCTTGCTGCTGGTGGGGGGAATCATTGCTTCTAGGGTTTTCAGTAGACAGAGCTAAGTTCTTGTGTGAAGACTAACATTGTGTATGTATATACACATTCATATTAACTTCTCTCTATATACCGTCAGGTACCTCTTATTTGGGGGATACTTTTTGAGAAATGCCATTGTCCACTCATCTGTATCCTATCAACATAGATCCTTGCAGAAGGCTGCATAAGCCAGATCACATGGAATTTAACTTTTTGATCTGCACTTAAAATGCATTCGTCTGCCTGATTGCATCAATCAGCAGTTCTGTTTTTATTATTATGACTAGCAGTATTCCCCTGTATGAATCAGCACATCTTGTTTACTCATTCATCTAATGAAGGGTATCTGAGTTGATTCTAAACTTCAATATTATGAATAAAGCTGTTACAAACTGTTGTAAACAGATTTTTGTATGAATGCAACATTTTGTTCCTCTTGAGTAAATATTGTGAGATTATCGGATCACACAGTAGGCATAAAATTACCTCCATAAGAAACTTCCAGACTAGTTTACAAAATGGCTGTATAATTTTGAACACACTCCATCAGTAAACAAGGGTGCATGTTGCTCTTTATCCTGATGATTATTTTCGTATTCTTAATTTTTTTTGACTTGAGTCATTTTGATGGTGTTAGTTAATGGTGGCTTTCATTTGCATTTCCCTAATGGTTAATGATACTGTATGTCATTCAGATGCTGGTGTGCCATTGTATATCTCTAGTAAAACATTTGTTCAGATTGTTTATTCATTTTTAAATTTGGGTTATTTGTGCCCTTATTATTATTGAGTTTGAATGTTCTTCATATATTCTGGAAACAAGATTTTATTAAATATATAGTTTTCAAATATTTTCCTTCTGTGTCTTTTGTTTTAATTCTCTTGAAGTATATTTTGCAAAAACATGTTTTTGGTTTTATAATAAATGTGTTGATTTTTCTTAATGTATCATGCCTTTGATCTCACATCTGAACACTCAAGTCACAATTAGGGATCATATTGATTTCCCCCTACTTGTCTTTCTGAGTTTTACAGTTTTACATTTAAATCTCTGACATGTTTTGTGTTAATTTTTTTCTTCAGAATTAAATGATTGCATAAGTATTATTTGGTTTCTCAGATAAGTAGAGTAAGTTACATTGTTGAATCCCCCCCCCTCCTGTTTCTTCCTTCTTCCCTCCCATACTACATATCTATGGTTCTGCTAGATTATATGTTGCTTCAACTTTGGTTTGTTTAGTGCATGAGCTTGACTACCTTTAACTCAAGCCTGGGTTTTGTTCCAGCTTCCACAAATGAGGAAAACATTTGAACCTTGAGTCTCTGGGTTTGGTTAATTTAGCTCAGCATAATTTCTTCCTTTGTCATCCATTTACCTTCAAAGGTTGTAACATCAGTGTTTCTAATAGCTTTGTAGAACTCCATAGTATATGGATCCATTCATCTAGTGAAGGGCATCAGGGTCAATTCAATAATTTAGCTATTATAAATTGTGCTGCTATGAACATGAATTTTGCTTTGTCACTATAATGTGCTGATTGAAGCTCCTCTGGGAAAAATCCAGAAGAAGGATAGCTGGATAATAATAGAAGGATAATTTTTTGAGATTTCTCCACACTACTTTCCAGAGCAGCTATACCAGTCTGCAGTTCCAACAACTATGTGCTAGTATTCCTATCTCCCCACATCCTCTCCAGCATCTTTTACTCTTTATATTCATCATATTTGCCAGTCTGTCTGGAGTGTGGTGAAATTTTAATGTAGCTTTGATTAGCATTTCTCTGATTACTAGTGATTTAGAACACTTTCTCATGTATTCATTGACTTGCTGGTTTTCTCTGTTGAGAAGTTTCTATTTAGATCTCTGGACCACTTATTGATTGGATTGTTTCTGAGTTTTATATTAAGTTGTTTGAGTTCTTTGTAAATTTTGGATATTAGACTCCTGTTGGAGGAATCACAGGGGTCCCATTATGTAGGTTCAATCTTGACAGTTTTGACCACTTCCTTGGCTGAGCAAAAGCTTTTTAGTTTAAGGACATCCCATTCATTGATTCTTGACTTTAATTCTTTTGGTATGGGAGTCTTGCTGAGAAAATTGTTGCCAAATCCCATATGCTGGAGTGTTGCTCCTAATTTTTCCTCTAGCACTTGTATGGTAGCAGGTTTAATTCCTAGTTCCTTAATCCACTTCGATTTGATTTTTTTGTAAGGTGTAAGATAAGGTGCTAATTTCAATTTTCTGCAAATAAGGTTGACCCAGTGCCACTTGTTGAATAGCCTGTCACTTCTCCATATTATATTTTGACCCCCTTTGTCCAATATCAAATGTTTGAAGATTTGTGGGTTTGTCTCAGAGTCATTTATTCTATTTCATTGGTCTTCATGTCTACTTTGATAGCAATACCATGCTGTTTTCATTACTAAAGTTCTAAAGCACATTTTTAGATCTGGTATTGTGAGTCCGTCTTTCTTCCTTAGTAATGTTTTGGCTATTCTAAGTTTCTTGTTATGCCAAATGAATTTTAGAATTGCTTTTTCTGTATCTGTAAAGGATGACATTGGTACCATGATGGGGATTGCATTGAATCTGTACATTCTTTTTCTATATCTGTAAAGAATGACATTGGTAACTTGATAGGGATTGCTTTGATTCTGTACAGCACTTTTGGCATAAGAGCCATTTTAATTTTGTTGATTCTACCTAACCAAGGATAAGGAACATCTTTCCATATTCTAGGATCTTCTTCAATTTCCTTCTTTAGTATTGTATAATTTTCATTGTAGAGGTCTTTTACTTCACTTGTTAGATTGATTCCCAATTATTTTATCTTTTTGAGAATATCGATTTTCTGATTTCTTCTGATGACCTATTATTGTTGGCTTACAGGAAAGCTAATGATTTATAGGTGTTGATCTGGTAGCCTTCTACTTTGCTAAATCTGTTTATAAGCTCAAGAAGTTTTCTGGTGGAGATTTTTGAGTCTTCCACATATAGGATCATGTCATCAGCAAAAAGGGTTAGTTTGACTTCTTCTCTTCCCATTCTCATTCCTTTGATTTCCTTCTCTTGCCTGATTGATCCAGCTAGGATCTCTAGGACTATGTTGAATAAAAATGGTGAGAGTGGGCAGACTTGTCTTGTTCCTGAATTTAGCGGAAATTCTTTCAGCTTTTCTCCATTTAGTATTACACTAGCTGTGGGTTTATCATATATGGGCTTTATACAGTTAATATACATCCCATTGATTCATAGCTTCCCCAGAACTTTAAGCATAATTGTTGTTGGATTTTATTGAAAGTCATTTCTGCATCAATTGAGATAATCATATGGCTTTTGTCCTTAATTCTGTTTAAGTGATGAACCACTTTTATTGATTTGTGTATGTTTGAATTAGCCTTGCATCCCTGGAGTGACGCCTACTTGATTGTGATGAATTATCTTTTTAATGTGTTTTTGAATGTGGTTTGCTAGAATTTTATTAAGGATATTTGCATCTATGTTCATCAGGGATATTGGTCTTTAGTTTACTCTTTTTGATGTGTCTTTACTGGGTTTTGGTATCAGGGTCATGGCTGCCTAATAAAAAGTATTTGGGAGAGTTCATTCCTTTTCAATTTCTTGGAATAGTTTAATAAGGACAGGTGTTAGCTCCTCCATATAGGTGTAGTAAAATTCAGCCAATAATCCTTCAGGTCTTGGGCTTTTCTTCTTTGGAAGGCTATTAATTTCTGTATTGATTTTTGTACCTATTATTGGGTTGTTTTGCCTTCAATATCAGCCAGAGTTAATTTGGGAATATTGTAAGTGTGTAGAAATCTGTATATGTCTTCCAGATTATCTAATTCAAAGGATTATAGCTTTTAAAGATGGTTCTGATAATATGTTGAATTTCCTTGTGGTTAGTGGTGATCACACCCTTTTGTTGTTGATTTTATTGACTTGTTTCATTTCTCTCCTTCTTTTAGTAAGATTGGATAGGGATTAGTCAATTTTATTTAGTTTTTCAAAGAACCAGCTCTTTGTTTCCTTAATTCCTTTTTGTTTATTTGTTTGTTTTTGCTGTTCTCAATTTCATTGATTTCTGCTCTACTATTGATTATTTCCTGCCTTATGCTGGCTTTGGGATTAGATTATTCTTTCTTTTATAGGGATTTAAGGTCAAGTATAAATTTATTTATATGAGATCTCTCTTGATTTTTAATGTAAGCACTAAATGCTATTAATTTTCCCCTTAAGAATGCTTTCATACCCAGAGATTTCTGTATGTGTGTCTTCCTTCTCATTCACTTCCAAGAATTTTTTGATTTCTGCTCTCATGTCTTCTTGGATCCATTCTTCATTTAAAACAGTACTGTTCAATCTCCATGTAGATATGTATTTTCTATTATTATTTTTCTGTTATTGCTAGGATCATGGCATTTTGGTCTGATAGATTACATGGGATAATATTTACATCTTTATATTTGCTGAGATATCCTTTGTGACCTAGAATATGATCTATTTTGGAGAAGGACCCATGTCCTTCTGAGAAGAAGGTAAACTCAGTCATTTTGGGATGGAATATTGTATAGATGGTCTATTAAATCCATTTAATTTATGAAGTTATTTAGGCTAGAGATCTCTTTATTGTTGTTTTGCTTTGATGTTCTGTCTATTGGCTATAGAGGAGTATTAAAGTCTCCAGTTTTATCATGTTGGGGTCCTTAAGTGGATTTATATCATGGAGTATTATTTTCCACATACTTGGGAGCATTGGTGTTTTGAGCATAGATATTTACTATGGTTATGTCTTCTTGATGTATTGTTCCCTTTACTATGATGTAGGGGCCTTCTTTATGTCTTCTGATAAAATTTTGGTTGAAATCTACTTCATCAGATATAAGTATTACAACAAGAGCTTGTTTTCTTGGGCCCTACCCTGGTAGATTTTTTTCCCATCCTTTCACCCTCAATCTGTGGCTGTCATTGGCTGTAAGGTGGGTCTACTATAAGCAGCATATGGTTGTATTTTCATTTTTGATCCAATCTGTTAATCTGTGTCTTTTGATTGTGGTATTGAGAGCATTCATATTCAATGTTAGGATAGTTATGTGGTTGAGGTTCATAGTCATCATGCTTTATTAGTGAGTTCTGTGCTATCTTCGTTGTCTTTTGATTGCATGTACTTCTATTGAATTTCCTCTGTGGGTTTTAAGAAGTGTTCTTATATCTGGAGTTTATCTTTGAAAATTCTTTATAATATTGGTTTTCTGTTCACTAACACTAGAAGTTTGATTTTATCATAAAATATTCTTATTTCCCCTTCAAATTTGAAGCTGAATTTTGCAGGA